>WNWK01002232.1:197500-220253 GCA_009830355.1 Cherax destructor
TGAGCAACACACAAGACGTGTGGCCAACACTCAAGACGTGTGAGCAACACACAAGACGTGTGAGCAACACACAAGACGTGTGAGCAACACACAAGACGTGTGAGCAACACACAAGACGTGTGAGCAACACACAAGACGTGTGAGCAACACACAAGACGTGTGAGCAACACTCAAGACGTGTGGCCAACACACAAGACGTGTGAGCAACACACAAGACGTGTGAGCAAGACACAAGACGTGTGAGCAACACACAAGACGTGTGAGCAACACACAAGACGTGTGAGCAACACACAAGACGTGTGAGCAACACTCAAGACGTGTGAGCAACACACAAGACGTGTGAGCAACACTCAAGACGTGTGAGCAACACACAAGACGTGTGAGCAACACACAAGACGTGTGAGCAACACACAAGACGTGTGAGCAACACACAAGACGTGTGAGCAACACACAAGACGTGTGAGCAACACAAGACGTGTGAGCAACACACAAGACGTGTGAGCAACACACAAGACGTGTGAGCAACACACAAGACGTGTGAGCAACACTCAAGACGTGTGAGCAACACACAAGACGTGTGAGCAACACACAAGACGTGTGAGCAACACTCAAGACGTGTGAGCAACACACAAGACGTGTGAGCAACACACAAGACGTGTGAGCAACACACAAGACGTGTGAGCAACACTCAAGACGTGTGAGCAACACACAAGACGTGTGAGCAACACACAAGACGTGTGAGCAACACACAAGACGTGTGAGCAACACAGAAGACGTGTGAGCAACACTCAAGACGTGTGAGCAACACACAAGACGTGTGAGCAACACACACGACGTGTGAGCAACACACACGACGTGTGAGCAACACACACGACGTGTGAGCAACACTCAAGACGTGTGAGCAACACACAAGACGTGTGAGCAACACACACGACGTGTGAGCAACACACACGACGTGTGAACAAGAATCCCTCTTGGAAGAACAATTTCTGAATATCACCATTATGTTCAGTCATCTGCTTTTAATTCATCAGACAACTTAAATATTTACTTGCTTTAATATCATTAAAGCTGCTTTACGTTGTTGCATACTTCCTTAAGAAAAAAAATAACTCCTAGATCAGAAAATATAAAATTTCTCAGAATTTCGAAGGAAGAACATCGATTGTAGAGCGACCATATTTAACGAAGTATAGTCATTGGACTAGCAAAAAGATACCCCCATTGATTACTACAAATTACTAGCGTGAAGAAAGAGTGAGGCGTGGAGAAACACATGAACCCCCAGTGTTGTACGTAGCAGAGTTAGATTGGGAGCAATATACAAGAAATTAGATTGAACTGTCAGAGAGAATGCGAGACAGACATGGTTTCTCAGACAGTATGGCGCACCACCTCCACCACACAATGGCTGCCTCGAGGCCCCATCAAATTCTTTAGAAAATATTTATCTACTGGATGTGATGAAAAAAAAAATTATCCGTTGCCATAAAAAAAATGTGATGGACTAAATATTTGGTCCTACGACTGAGTCAAATACATTATTTTTTTTTTTTTTAGGTTAAACATAAAAGTGGGTTCAACTGTAAATAATCCTCATTTTGATACTGTTTTTTTATTTACCCGCATTGTATTAAACGTCATTTTTTATTTTTTTTAAGAAAAGTAGAAGTTTATATTTTAGATTGGACAGGATTAGGGAAGGTTACGTGTTGACACCCAGGGTGGTGGGTGGACACCCAGGGTGGTGGGTGGAGGACACCCAGGGTGGTCGGTGGAGGACACCCAGGGTGGTGGGTGGACACCCAGGGTGGTGGGTGGACACCCAGGGTGGTGGGTGGAGGACACCCAGGGTGGTGGGTGGAGGACACCCAGGGTGGTGGGTGGAGGACACCCAGGGTGGTGGGTGGAGGACACCCAGGGTGGTGGGTGGAGGACACCCAGAGTGGTGGGTGGAGGACACCCAGAGTGGTGGGTGGAGGACACCCAGGGTGGTGGGTGGAGGACACCCAGAGTGGTGGGTGGAGGACACCCAGGGTGGTGGGTGGAGGACACCCAGGGTGGTGGGTGGAGGACACCCAGGGTGGTGGGTGGAGGACACACAGGGTGGTGGGTGGAGGACACACAGGGTGGTGGGTGGAGGACACACAGGGTGGTGGGTGGAGGACACACAGGGGAGTGGAGGACACACAGGTGGTGGGTGGAGGACACACAGGAAGGGGAGTGGAGGACACACAGGGAGGTGGGTGGAGGACGCACAGGGAGGTGGGTGGAGGACACACAGGGTGGTGGGTGGAGGACACACAGGGTGGTGGGTGGAGGACACACAGGAAGGGGAGTGGAGGACACACAGGGAGGTGGGTGGAGGACGCACAGGGAGGTGGGTGGAGGACACACAGGGAGGGGAGTGGAGGACACACAGGGAGAAGAGTGGAGGACACACAAGGAGGGGAGTGGAGGACACACAAGGAGAGGAGTGGAGGACACACAAGGATGGAAGTGCAGGACACACAAGGATGGAAGTGCAGGACACACAAGGATGGAAGTGCAGGACACACAGGGATGGGAGTGGAGGACACACAAGGAGGGGAGTGGAGGACACACAAGGAGAGGAGTGGAGGACACACAGGGATGGGAGTGGAGGACACACAAGGAGGGGAGTGGAGGATACACAAGGAGAGGAGTGGAGGACACACAAGGAGGGGAGTGGAGGACACACAAGGAGGGGAGTGGAGGACACACAAGGATGGAAGTGGAGGACACACAAGGATGGAAGTGCAGGACACACAAGGATGGAAGTGCAGGACACACAGGGATGGGAGTGGAGGACACACAAGGATGGAAGTGCAGGACACACAGGGATGGGAGTGGAGGACACACAAGGAGGGGAGTGGAGGACACACAAGGAGAGGAGTGGAGGACACACAGGGATGGGAGTGGAGGACACACAAGGAGGGGAGTGGAGGACACACAAGGAGGGGAGTGGAGGATACACAAGGAGGGGAGTGGAGGACACACAAGGATGGGAGTGGAGGACACACAAGGATGGAAGTGGAGGACACACAAGGATGGAAGTGCAGGACACACAAGGATGGAAGTGGAGGACACACAAGGAGGGGAGTGGAGGACACACAAGGATGGAAGTGGAGGACACACAAGGATGGAAGTGGAGGACACACAAGGATGGAAGTGGAGGACACACAAGGATGGAAGTGGAGGACACACAAGGAGGGGAGTGGAGGACACACAAGGATGGAAGTGGAGGACACACAAGGATGGAAGTGGAGGACACACAAGGAGGGGAGTGGAGGACACACAAGGAGAGGAGTGGAGGACACACAAGGATGGAAGTGGAGGACACACAAGGAGGGGAGTGGAGGACAAACAAGGAGGGAAGTAGAGGACACACACACACACTATCACACACATCATCACACACACACACATCATCACACACACACACACACACACACACACATCATCACACACACACACACACACACACACATACACACACACACACACACACACACACACACAACATTAACAACAATGGCCTGGAACACGGACTCGACGTCTTCATTTAAGAAGAATCTACTTAGTGTTGGCAGTTGTTTGAAACATTTAACTCTGAAATTCAAAACTTACCTCCACTTTCTCTCCATTTCTAAATATATTGTTTGTTTTTTTCATTTAATACCGATTTAATATAAAAGGAAGGCGGAATTTTCAAATAAAATCTATTTTGACTTAAAAAAATCAAGACAAAAAATCATATATTGTCTTAAGAAAATCTCCATCGATTCCTTTCTTTCTTGAAGGATTGAATTAAAGGAATTTATAGGGAAATAAGTTTAGTTACCTCCAGCTAGTTTGTACAGAAATCCATAGTTCAACAGTTTTCTTCTACATAATAGCTAGAAAAGTCCATAGTGTTGTTGTTGTTGTTTTTAACTTCCTGCTTAGCTGTTGTTACTCACACGTCTTGAGACAGAAGTCTAAAGCGTTGTTTTTACATACGAGGGTCACAGGTCTTGAAGCTGACTGGTATCTTACCAGGGTCTTAATCCAATGAGGTTCATAAATCGAACGTAATGTTCTTAAATCTTGAATTTTTATGATGCCTAACATCGATTAAATGTAATGCCTGGTTTATTGACACTAACCAGTACCAGAACCCTCCTGTCAGGGTTTTATTAAAATGGCTCTTTTTAAAGACCAGATGCAAAACTTAGAGGATAGGAAGTAGATTAATCGGTAATAAAATGGCCTTATTAAGTCATTTATTCGATTGTGCAACCCACTTTGGTTCAGTAAGCAATTCCCTGTGATGTAATAGGCAGAAAAACCTTAAGTAGTCTGGTGTTTGCCTCTACTGGTTTTCTCTCTGGTGTGTTTACTGGGCAAGGTTTTTCATGGCTTGAATATTGTTCGCTCTCTGATGTTTGAAGTCCAGAAAGGAAGGAAACAATCTTGTGTTTATTCTAATGCTTCATCTGTGTATCGTTAGTTCCTGTGAATAGTTATATGTATATTAATAACAGTGTTATGTGGACAAATATTTGATGAGCTTATTAATGAAATATATGGAAAATAGTCCATGAAGACTTTATAGGAAAACAAAATTTTACAAGTTTGAAAGAAAACATTAGTTTTTTGGCATTTAATTCTGTACAGTGTTTACAATCTGTGGAGTTTCTCCATATACATCGGTATTTCAATTTATTATTTCAACCTGGCTATAATAATTTTGTAAACGTAGATTTACTAACGGTTAGGGTTACTTTTGTAAATAAGAATGAGACCGTAATTCCCCTTGTTTGAAGAATTGCTATGTTATGTTTTTTTTCCGCCTCTGTAAAATGTAATTATTTACAATAATATTATTGAGTTAATAATTAATCTTCCGTCCTACTGATATTTTTATGAGTTTTCTTAGGGTTCTTATGCGAGTATTAGTAATAGTGTAATAATTAACTATATTAGCTAGAAAATGAGTTATGTCAGAAAATATATCAGACAGGTGCAAATCGTCGACTTATGCAATAAAATAGGGTTTATCAAATTTTTCTTAGTTTTTTAATGTTTCACGTATTTGTAAGAAATCAGATTAATACATCCTTGCAATAGCAAGCATTTATTATTGAATTTTAATTCTGATGTTGCAGCACTAACACCACAGTGCCAGCTTCCCTGTGTGTGAGTTCCTTTATAATGCCTGGCTCGACCCCTAACAGCTAAGAGGTTAGGTTAGGTAAAGTTTGTCAAGAAATAGGACAAGTGTTTCCTGACGCTGGTTTTAGTCATAATGATCCTCACCTGGGGCTTTTGCCATCTGACCGAGGCCTTCCACTGGCTTACTCGTCCACCCCATTAAAAATAATGACTGAAATTATAACTATTAGATGTGTTTATAGCTAAAAGCTTTGCATTTCTCTCTCCTCCCGTCTCCTCGTCTTGCCTAAGTCTTATTTTGGCATTATTAATAATCCTGAGAGTATAAACAAGCCTTACCAACCATTTTCCCATTTCTGAGGAGTAAATAAATATTTAATTGGCAAGAATTTGTAAATTTTCCATCATTTACACAACACACACACAAACACCAACACACACACCAACACACATACGCATACACACACACACACACACATACACACACACACACACACACACTAGAACAGCATTCCGACATCTTAATAAAGAATCGTTAAGGACCCTGTACACTGTGTACGTTAGGCCCATACTGGAGTATGCAGCACCAGTTTGGAACCCACACCTAGCCAAGCACGTAAAGAAACTAGAGAAAGTGCAAAGGTTTGCAACAAGACTAGTCCCGGAGCTAAGGGGTATGTCCTACGAAGAGAGGTTAAGGGAAATCGACCTGACGACACTGGAGGACAGGAGAGATAGGGAGGACATGATAACAACATATAAGATACTGAGAGGAATTGACAAAGTGGACAGAGACAGAATGTTCCAGAGATGGGACACAGCAACAAGGGGACACAGTTGGAAGTTGAAGACTCAGATGAATCACAGAGATGTTAGGAAGTATTTCTTCAGTCACAGAGTGGTCGGTAAGTGGAATAGTTTAGGAAGCGATGTAGTGGAGGCATGGAGGCAAGCTTAATACATAGCTTTAAGAAGAGATATGACAAAGTTCATAGCGCAGGGAGAGTGACCCAGTAGCGGCCAGTGAAGAGGCGGGGCCAGGAGCTATGACTCGACCCCTGCAACCACAACTAGGTGAGTACAACTAGGTGAGTACACACACACACACACACACACACACACACACACACACACACACACGCCCCGATGGCATTGTGGCTAGCGCTCTTGCTTCACGCACGGAGGGCCCGGGTTCAATTCCCGGCGGGGCCGAAACATTTCGAAGTGTTTCGTTACACACACACACATACATACAACAGGCCTAGTGTCTAATCGACATGTGCCTAGGACAAAATGGTAACTAACACACACACACACTATATATATATATATATATATATATATATATATATATATATATATATATATATATATCAGTAACAACACTGCGACTAGTCAAGGACTCGAACCCATGTTGTTTTGGCCTGCCTCATGGTGAGCGAAAACCACATGACGCTCTAACCCACAGGACCACCAAATCCTACAAGAATCACGCACCCAGCAGAGCTAGGTGTTTTACCGTGATCCGAGGACATACGCTGGTGTAGGTGCCTCTGAGCTAATTTCATTCTACTCCCCGTTTGGTGTACTAGCCTCAACGAGCAGTATTTTATATTATTGTAACCACGAACGATTGGTATTGATCAATAACAACACTGCGACTAGAAAAGAACTCAAACCCATGTTGTTTTGGCCCGTATGTCCTCGGATCACGGTAAAACACCTAGCTGAAGTTCTTGTAGGATTTAGTGGTCCTGTGGGTTAGAGCGTCATGTGGTTTTCGATCACCATGAGGCGGGCCAAAACAACATAGGTTCGAGTCCTTGGCTAGTCGCAGTGTTGTTATTGATCAATACCACTCGTTCCTGGTTTCAATAATATACATATATATATATATATATATATATATATATATATATATATATATATATATATATAATAATATTAATAATAATAATAATAATAATAATAGTTTATTAAGACATGATACGAAGAATTACAATGGGTTATGAGATTACATGAGGTGTACATACCAAAAGCCCCTAATATGCAGAGCATTGTGGGCAGACTTAAAATTATCTTAAAACTAAATGGTAAGAATTATAGTAAACAGTTTACAATATAAGTATATATATATATATATATATATATATATATATATATATATATATATATATACATAAAGAGAGAGAGGGAGAGGAAGAGAGAATTAAAAATTGAACAAAATAAATACAAGGCCACCACAGTTTTGGATTATAATTGTATAGATAAAAAAAACTGAACAACTATAAATTAGGTACATCAAACATCAGTGAACAAATCTTGTATCTTGTATGTTATAGAAGGAACAGCTGAGGGTAACGTTAACTTCTGCACGTTTTGTACATAGTGGTTTGTAAAAACAATTTACTATAAATAATTTTACTGTTATTAGAAAGAAGTAATCAGTTTTCCATTTGTAATAGTTTATTCAGTAATGGCTTCCCAAATGTAATAAAATTTTATTAACAAGTTTGGGAATTATGGAACATTTACATGTAATTTAGGAAATAAAAATATTTGTAAAAATTCACATAAAGTGAATAATGGAAACATAGATCAATTCAGCGTCATATAAATTTTGTCGAAGTGCAGATAAACACTTTAAAATTATAAGTGTCTTTTTTTTTGTAAATGATGAAAAAATTAACTTGTACAAAATATTAAAATAAAACGTGTTATCGTTACAATATAATTCTGTGTAAAGAAATATTAAGGTATCGTAGGCCTATTGGACATTAGTCTGAAATAACTGTTAATGTAGAAGGCAAATTACTGTTTGCAAATAGTCCCATATAAGAATATGCAAATATCGCAGGCATTCTGCACAAGAAAATAACCAGAGTTTATATATAAAATGTTCAAAGCAATGCAAAATAATTGCTTAATAAAATGCCATTGTAAGATATGAGGAAGAAAGGACATCTGGAAAACGAAATAATTGACCTAAATAAAACAAAATAAAATCTACATTTAATATTTAAACAAAAATGTAAATTGAAAGTAGAATATTAAACACAAAGAAAACGACAACAAAATTACCGAATTTGCGGAAGATTTGCAAGAAATATTAAAATATTCCATTTTAGTTTGTGTTTAGGAAAGAAAACTTAAGACGAGGCAAATTTTAATCCCAACAGCTTACTGAAACAGATCTAATTTAAATACCATATCAGAAAGGTAAAAAAAAAAACTAATGTTGGAATATGAAGGTAAAAAATAGGATCCATTGATGTATTAATGTGGATTCTGAAAGAATGTTCTCCGGAAATTTATTGTCACGAATTAGATATGTTGGTGATGTATATTTTTCTAAATTTCGTACTAGTTTTAAGTAATATTTTACGCTCTAATGGATAAATAATATATAAAAAGCCTTTACATATTATAATATTATGGTTTAAATCAATATTATGATCTTTAAGGTAAACTGCAGACAGTGTCACACCGCTCCATTAAGGTTCATCTTGAAAGTTTTCCAGTGAAAGTCTGCTTCAGGTGTGTCATGTTTGACATGCTCTCACCCAGCTGTCAGTGAAAGTCTGCTTCAGGTGTGTCATGTTTGACATGCTCTCACCCAGCTGTCAGTGAAAGTCTGCTTCAGGTGTGTCATGTTTGACATGCTCTCACCCAGCTGTCAGTGAAAGTCTGCTTCAGGTGTGTCATGTTTGACATGCTCTCACCCAGCTGTCAGCTGATACAGCGTCGACGAGTCAATCACGAACATCAAAGGGAGCCGCTCCTCCAAGTGTGTCTTCCTATGCTGACGGTTAAAGTCAGGAGACATAACGTCAGCTCCAAGGTGAGTATATGCTGTTAATGCTTCTTATTTTATTTATGTTTCTAATGTATATTGTTATGGAGAATATAAAGTGGCAATTTTTTTGTCCAGATAGATGAAATTCTGCTTTTGTGAAGTGGTTGAGAGAGATTGAGCCTTATTCCATATTTCTGAGAACTTATGAGTAATTATGAGTGAAATAATACACAATGAGGAAATATTTCATTGTTTGATTGTTAAATAAGTTTTTCTTCTTAAAGACAGATAAAATGTTAATATTTCTTTCCGTAATAGTACAAGAAATTGAAGTGCCGAAATATGTTTTTCTTTATAAATAACATCCTTCACTCCCAGGCTCTTATAAATAAATTTGTCTATTATACTCATTTGACAAGAAAGTGAACTACGTTGAGATAGATACCCTTCTATTGAGGCTCAGTCCATGTGCACATTAAGCTGTCATTATATGTCTATAGAAAGAAAACGTCAAGAAATGTCGATTTTCCATGAATTTAAAACTTTTAGACAAAGAGAGCCACTAACTTTACTGGTGGTCACAACAGCATGACCACCTCTGGTCACTTCTCTGTGTCCAAGTGTGATGTGACTCTCACACTTCAAGTTCATCCATAAATCCATCGATATGCTTGACACTTCAGGACCAGAGCCTAGATAGTATTACCCAAGAGAAGTCACGAACATCGACAGTAGTACACTGGTAACATGAACATACGAACCAACGACCACTCTGAGGGTGTTCGTTGTACTAGAGGGAAGATAGGTGAGGTGGATTTTAATGAAATTCATTTATTGCTTTGGTAACAGATGTTGCTAGGGATTTGTTTCTCCTGGGTGGGACACGAAGACAAACATTACTACGCAGCAAGAAGTAGATCCAGGATACATTGACTAATGGGGCATCATTAAGTTTTCTTCATGTCAGTGAACTTGGCAGCAGCTTGGGGACGAGCTGCTTTGGGAATGTGTGTCAGCAACCTGGTAGATGTTAATTTGACAGCAGCTGTCAAATTCAATGCTGAGTTGAAATCTTCGAGGCTTTAAGCTGTCTGTTTGGAGGGGCTGTTGGCTGTTGTTTCCAGTAGATGGCCTCCAAGAAGCTAGACATTGTGCGCATGGATGACGGCATCTGTGGTGTTGAGAACCCACTCTCTGTTGCACACCTGTCAAGTGTCTCTTGGCCGAAAGCCGCCACGATGCTCCTGCCCAAAGAAATTCTCGAAACCTGCCACAGCTTGCAACAATGTTAGACTCACTGGCGTGAGGGAGCGTAGGCTGGGGGAAGATTAGTGTGTGGGAAGGCGGAAACGAGGAAGGTAATGGCGTAGTTCATCAAGATTGCAGGAAAATGTCTACACACTCGCCTAGCAACCCACAGGGTACATTTTAGTTCAGCTAATTATGAAAATGGATTTTGCTTTCTGACTTTAAGATGTGCTGAGTTACATTCTCAAGCGGGTCTGAGTAGTGGAGCACTGGATGTTGGGCAAGTCATGCATGACAGTGTTGAGTATTAAGGGAGTTATGCAACGGAGACGATGGGAGAAGCCTTGTACATTCATTTTGTGGGCATCACATACTGGAGTATGACAAGTTTCTCTCTCGAATATCATAACAATATGTACAATGTTTTCATTATTCACAAAGAAGACAATTCGCCATTTCTATGTCTTAATATAGTTTGACTACCGCCCACAGGGTATGGGGTTCATAATAAAGATATTAAACTGTAAACTGGGTGACTCCCACTCCTTCCCACTACCCGGGAGGAAACACAAGTCACCACACATCCACTGACTGGCCCCTCGTCACCTTCAGCCTCTGTATTCCTTGACTTACTTCAGTTTCACTGATTCCAGAGCAACAGTGACATGCAAAGAATTGTCATTATCCTAGAGTCTGGTGGATGCTCAGACTGAAGTCTGCTGAAACTGGTCCTTTTCATCCAATTTGAGTAAAATATATGGAATACATCATCCTAGCTGGATGCGATTAGTTGCATTAGAAACGTTTGCCTCACTCTGCACCATTCCTTTCGCGAGCACTGAGGTATAGGGGGCTATGCAATACGTAGATCCTTTTTCCTGATCTCTCAGTGAACGAAATTCTAGACGTCTTGCTGTTTGAGACTTAATGAATGGAAATTAGGGAAAGTCTGATCGTTAACATGGTTTCTGTGACAAAACTTCAGGACCAGAAATTAACAACACCTTACAGGATACTCTAAGGTGCATGTCACCTGGTGCGTATCACCTGGTGCGTATCACCTGTTGAATCATTACATTCATTCTTTATAAATAACTGTTCGGTTAACTGGAAGCATAATTTTTTTTAGTAATCATCGAAAGTGTTCCCTGATTTTTTTAACTTCCCTCCCTCGAAAAACTATCGTTTATTTCTTGAGAATGCCTTATCAGATCGGCTTCAGCTTTTCAGTGCTGGTTCAGCATCTTGTGCAGATGCTCTTATGTGATATAGACCATTCCTGAGTTATATTTCCGAGCAATAACATAGCTTGTCCTGATCGGCCTCAAACTTTCTAGACTGGCTCATCCTATTCTGAAGAGGGCTGAGATTGTTTATGGAAAGTGTATGTATCAAAATAATAATTAAATTGTTGAAAAGGTAAGGATTTTCTCTCATGAAATGTATTTGCTATGCATCCTGTAAATAGCTTAAATAGTTAATTGCTCATGCATTTTACTGAAGGATGTTACCCGACTACAAGGCAATATACTGACACTGGTAAACAATTTAGAATCGTTCGATTCCACGTGATTAACTGGAGAATGCCTCTACAGATCTGCTTCAAACTTTCCTGAATGGAGGGACGTTGTTACTGGGTTGCACAAGTCCCCAATTTTCCAATTATAATAAACTGTGAGTTTGATTTCCATTCAGTAACTAAACACTGCCTTGTTTATGGTTCAAGTCGGACAGAAACGTCGTCATAAGAGTCTCTTTCCTACGTGCGGGTTATTTGTGAATTGTTCCAGTCAAGATATTGTGCCTTTTTACTGTTTAAAGAACATCTTTTATGATCGGCCTGAAAATATTATCGCTGATGCACTCGACATGAAAGTTGACATGAAAGTTGACATGAAAGTTGACGTGAAAGTTGACATGAAAGTTGACATGAAAGTTGACGTGAAAGTTGACATGAAAGTTGACATGAAAGTTGACATGAAAGTTGAAGTTGACGTGAAAGTTGACATGAAAGTTGACATGAAAGTTGACATGCTATAAGTTAAGACAGTATAAGTACAAATTTGAAAATTAGCTGAAATTCTTCAAATATACATAGAATCTTTGGAATTAGAGCAATAAATAGAGAATGCCTATTCTGATAGGCTTCAAACTTTCAAACCTAACCTAACCTAACCTAATTCAGAGTTTAGCATTCACTTCGTGTGAATTGTAATTTCCCATTTAAAATAATAAATTGTTTTCCGTGAAATACCTAGAGAATGCCTCTTCTGGTGGACTTCAAACCCTAATCGCTGGAGTATATTAGAGTTTCTTAGCGCAACATTTTTTCTTCTTCTAAGACTGTCGAGTTTTAAATGGAATATAACTGAGAAAACAATAAATCGTGTTTTTTATATTTTTTTCTAACTTCCACAAGGTTTATGATCTCTTAGATACTATGCTAAAGTAAGATTTATTCAGATTTTTAACCCCGGGGGGTTAGCCACCCAGGATAAACCAAGAAAGTCAGTGGCGTCATCAGGGGACTGTCTGTCTTATTTACATTGGGGTCCTCTTGTCCCCCAGGATGCCACCCACACCACTCGACTAACACCCAGGTACCTACTTGATGCTAGGTAAACAGAGTCAGCAGGTGTAAGAAAATGCGCCCAATCTTTCTACCCGGCCGAGGACTGAGCCACGTATCCTTAGTGTGTGATGCGAGGGCGTTGCCTACCCAGCTACGGGCCACCTAACCAGATTTGCTAAACGGACATAGTTACGGCCTATGTTTCCTTATTTCATTAACTTCCCACAAGGATTTCGTTAAAATTTCAGAACGCCTTATCAGACTGGTTTCAAATTTTGAGCCCAGTTAATGTGTTTTAGTGTTAATGTGTTTTAATGTTAAGGTGTTTTAGTATTTCAGTGTTTCTCTCATGCGAAGTTTTGCCTTAATTTTTGGCTACGCGAGTTTTATGTTAATAATGTAATTAAAAAAAAATATGTTTAGCATAAAACAGCTGGAGAACATCTTTCTCTTCAACTTTCAACTTTAAATGCTGGTGACTCGTTGCTTATTGTTATTACCTGGAGGGGGGTTTCGAGCGCCCCCTCGGACCGGTCCATGGCCAGTCCTCGCAATTACTGACGATTTTGGTAACAAACAGTGAAGTAAATATAGACGCTCATTCCCGTCTTGGTTGCCAGATTATGTCAAGGTCAATCCCAATATAAGCCAGTTTAGGTAGAGAGCTAAAAAGTACATATTGACTGAAGCCACAGCGAGGGAGAAAAGCGACTTCTTGTATAGTTACATGTAACATTCGTGCTACTGTCTTATATTCAGCTGATTGTTTTGACGGCGGCCCGTGGCATGGTGGCAAAAACTCTCGCTTCACACGGTGAACGTCCGGGTTCGATTCCCGGCGAGGGTTGAAACATTGGGCGTGTTTCCTTACACTGGTTGTCTATGTTCATCCATCGGTCAGCTATGGTCTGTATACCTTGTACATGTACTTGTAGAAATAAATATTATTATTATTATTATTATTATTATTATTATTATTATTATTATTATTATTATTATTATTCAATGTTCATGTAATTCATTTTCATGTGTTTCACTTAATTTTATTTATTTTTATATTTATTCATTTTCATGCATTTGGTTTACTCAATTTACTTTCTTCATAGTTAATTATCATTAAGGTTTTAACTGTTATCTAATAAGTTATTAAATAACGAAAAGGCACAATATCATAACTGGAACAATACACAAATAACCCAAACATAGGAGACTGAAACCTCTGACAACGTTTCTGTCCGACTTGGGCCATTTACTAGCTAGCAGGTAGGACCGAAACGCCGTCATAAATCCGTCCCCCATGTGTTTAGAGAAATGTTTGGATTTATTTTGGTCAGTGTTGGTCCAAATCTGTCAAGCGGAAAATGAGAATACGAGTTTTCATGCGATAATTTGTTGGTTTCATCTGATTCACTTGCAAACTTCAGTAACGAAAACTTGATAATGCAACTTCTGGGCGGCTTCAAACTTCAGGTGCTGGTGTACTGTGGAATACTGATATTCAGACTAGAATTAAACTTTCAAAGTTGGAGTTTCTTAATCGAAAGTTTGAATTAGTGTAGGGCTGTACAGGTCCCAATTTACGATTTTAATGTGAAGAAACTGGGATCTACCTACCTGGACGGTGTCTGGCGGGGGGTCAGCGCCCCCTCGGCCCAGTCAGTGACCAGGCCTCCCGGTAGATCAGGCTCTGATCAACGAATCGACCCCAGCAACCACAAATAGGTGAATATTGCCTCCAAAGAGAGTAACTATGTGGATTTCTTCGCCATGGAGGACTGGTCTGGGACCGGGCAGCGAAGGCGGTGATTACAGAGATCGACTTCAGGTACGTAGGTATTGTTATCGCTTGCACTGACGTGAAGAGGTCTGCCGTCAAGCAATACATTGGCATGCATGGGACTGCGGTCAATCATTTCATTGGCGTGCAGGTTACTGAGGTCAAGCTATACATAAATACCTTTCTCAAAAGGCGTAGCATCGAAATACATCTCGTTACATAATCGTGTTTCCCAAATGTCTGGTTAGGAATTTCCCACAGACAGGAATTACATTCATAACAGCTGGGCAGAAAATGAGAAGGAATTAACGGGTTAGCATGGCAGGATGCCGGTAGAAATTACATGACATTAGGGTAGGATGTTAATAGGAATTACATGACAGTAGAGTAGGACGGGGTAAAGATTTCTCGACAGGTGCGTATGATAGGGACTGCATGAGAGCAGGGTAGGATGGGATAAAGATGAGAATTACATGACAAAGAATGAGATGGAGATAAGGATTACACGACAGCTGGATGAGGCAGGCTTAAAGGATTTAGAATCACGGGAAAATAGCGGGTAAAAGATAACCCACACAAAAGGAAAGGGAAAATAGGAAGAATGATGAAGATAGCTGATGTGTGTGTGTGTGAGAGAAAGAGAGAGAGGGAGAGAGAGAGAGAGAGAGTCAGATTCTTGCTTACAGGTGAGCGAGATTAATTTCAGATCGTGGGGTGGTAATCCGGGGCTCACAACACACAGTAGTGCGCGGCCGTAACTCTGATGATGCAAGCCGCCGCCTTTGTTACCAAGAGTCGTATTTTGAACGACTGTGGTTAATGGTGAACAAGCAGGCATTGTTCTCGCCTCCCCAACAACAGTTGCCTCCACCTTACAACATCGATAAATTTACCAGCTTAACTCAGTGTGTTTATTTTTAAAACTTTTATTATCGTTTTCGCTCATGTAAACTAGACTTTTTTTTTTCCCTTTCATGTGTTATTTTCATACCTGTTATTGGAACTGCTTAAGCTTCAATTATATCGTTTCCCTTTTATTGTAACTATTCTTACCATGTTGAAGAGTTTCCAAACAACTATTTAGTATATTCAGTTTTCAATTTCCATTTGTCCTCTGGTTCTAGTTACACCCTCGGTAATCGTTCTGTCTCCGTCAGCCGTCTCTATTCTTGTAGCAGTGAGGGAGAGCCAGTTGTGAGTGTGGGGGAAGTGCGTGAGGCAGTGGCTAGAATGAAAGGCAGTAAAGCAGATGGGATTGATGGGATAAAGACATAAATGTTAAAAGCAGGTGGGGATATAGTTTTGGAGTGGTTGGTGCTATTATTTAATAAATGTATGGAAAAGGGGAAGGTACCTAGGGATTGGCAGAGAGCGTGTATAGTTCCTTGTATAACGGCAAAGGGGACAAAAGAGGGAGAAAAAATTATAGGGGAATAAGCCTGTTGAGTATACTTTATAAAGAGTATAGTAGAGGTATTATTGAAAGAATCAAGAGTTAGAGAGAGAGAGCAGGATCGCAGATGAACAAGGAGGCTTTAGGAAGGGTAGGGTAGGTGAACAGTATTTAGATAAGGGTAAAGAGATTTTTGCTACATTTATGGATTTGGAAAAGGCGAATGATATGGCAGATAGGCTACAATGTGGCAGATGTTGTAAAAGTATGAAATAGGAGGTAGGTTACTGAAAGAATTGAAGAGTTCTTACGAGAATATTGAGGCTCAGGATAGAGTATGTATACCTGGAAGATACCTGGTCTGAAGACAGGTCCGGTCTGAGGACAGGCCTCGTGGTGGATCAGGGTCTGATCAAACAGGCTGTTACTGCTGCCCGCACGTAAACCAACGAACGAACCACAGCCCGGCTGATCAGGTACTGACTTTAGGTGAATGTCCAGCGCCTTCTTGAAAACAGTAAGGGATCTATTGGTAATCCCCCTTTTTGAATGCTGGAAGGCAGTTGACCAGTCTTGGACCCCTGACACTTATTGTGCTGTCTCTTAGCGTATTCGTGACGCCCCTGCTTTTCATTGGGGGAATGTTGTATGTCCTGCTGAGTCTTTTGCTTTCGTAGGGAGTGATTTTCGTGTGCAAGTTTGGTACTAATCCCTCTAGACTTTTCCAAGTGTATATTATCATGTATCTTTCACGCCTGCCTTCCAGGGAATACAAATCAAGGAACTTCAACCGTCCCAGTAATTTAGGTGCTTTATCGTACACATGTGTGCCGTGAAAGTTCTTTGTAAAGTCTCCAGGTCAGCAATTTCGCCTGCTTTGAAGGGGGCAGTTAGTGTACAGCAGTATTCCAGCCCAGAGAGAACAAGTGATTTGAAGGGAATCATCATGTGCTTGGGGTCCCTGGTTCTGAATGTTCTCATTATCCATCCTATAATTTTTCTAGCAGATGAGGTAGATACGATGTTGTGGTCTTTGAAGGTGGCATCCTCCGACATTATCACTCCCAGGTCCTTTGCTCTATTGTGTGCTTAGAATCTGTTGTATACCCTGATACTCTGTCTGACTTTTTTGGGTTATCCTAGGTTCTCTACACATGCTACTATGTATGATAATCATTTGTTTATACCTGAATAAACTTACTTACAGTTTAAATTTCCTCACGTTTTCCATATCTGAGTATTTGAAATTTCTCTTCATTGTTTTCAGTGGCACATTTGAAGATTTGGTTGATGTCTGCTTGGAGTCTTGTAGTGTCTTCAATGGAGGTCACTGACATGGCAATTCGGGTGTCATCTGTAAAGGAAGACACGGAGCTATGGCTTACATCTATGTCTATGTCAGATATGAGAATGAGGAATAGGATGGGAGCGAGTACTGTGCCTTGTGGAACCGAGCTTTTCACTGTAGCTGCCTCAGACTTTATTTACTATTACTCTTTGTGTTCTATTTGTTAGGAAGATATACATCTATCTACCAACTTTTCCTGTTATTCCTTTATCACGCATTTTGTGCGCTATTACACCGTGGTTGCACTTGTTGAAGGCTTTCGCAAAGTCTGTGTATACTACATCTGCATTTTGTTTATCCTCTATAGCATCCAGGACCTTGTCATAGTGGTCCAGTAGCTGTGTCACGCAGGAGCGACCTGCTCTAAACCCATGTTGATTTAGCGCTTCTTTTGATTATAATAATAATAATAATCTAAACCCATGTTGACTTGGGTTGTGTAATTGATGGGTATCTGGGGGTTGGCGAAGTGCTTCTTAGAACCCATTCAAAGAATTTTATGATTTGGGATATTGGTGCTATCGGTCTGTAGTTCTTTGCAATTCCTTTACTGCCACTTTTTAGAGTGGGGCTATGTCTGTTGTTTTTAGTGAGTGTGGGTTGACCCCCGTGTCCATACTCCCTGTCCATAGAATGCTGAAGGTACGTGACAGAGGCTTCTTGCAGTTCTTCATGATCACAGAGTTCCATGAGTCCCGGCCTTGGGCAGAGTGAATGGGCATTTCATTTATTGCCTTTTCGAAGTCTTGTGGTGTTAGGATAATATCAGAGATTTTTGAGATGACCAGATTTTGTGTCTCGGTCATAAAGAATTCATTTAGATTGTCGACCCTTAGTCTGGTTAAAGGCTCGTTGAACACTGAATCGTATTGGGACTTTAGTATCTCACTCATTTCTTTGCTGTCTTCTGTGTATGTCCCATCTCGCCTAAGCAAAGACCCAATACTGAATGTTGTTTTTCCCTTAGATTTGGCATGAGAGAAGAATTATTTTAAGTTTCTTTCAGTTTCCTTTATGGCTTTTAGTTCTTCCTGAGATTCTTGTCTCCTGTAAGATTCCTTAAGCTTAAGTTCGATATTTGCTGTTTCTCTGACCAGTGTCTCCCTTCGTATTACAGATATACTGGCCCCTCTCAGCAGCTCTGTGATTCTTCACCTTCGCCTGTACAGGGAACTTCTCTCTCTCTTTATAGTTTACATCTTTTTTTCTTTTCTTAATGGAATGTGCCTTGAGCAGACCTCAAGTGCCACAGAGTTAATTTTTTCTAGGCAAAGGTTCGGTTCTGTGTTGTTTAGTATATCTTCCCAGCTTGTTTCATTTAGGATATAGTTGACTTGTTCCCATTGTATGTTTTTGTTATTGAAGATGAATTTTGTGAAGGCACCCTCATAACTGATCACATTTTGCTGGTCAGGAGCCCTGTGCATACATGTCTGTACCTGTATTATGTTGTGATCTGAGTGTATTGTCTTTGATATGGTTATATTACGTATCAGATCATCATTATTGGTGAAGATAAGGTCCAGCGTATTTTCTAGTCTTGTAGGCTCTAATATTTACTGGTTGAAGTTGAATTTGCTGCACAGATTTGATAGCTCGTGTGTGTGTGTGAATTCTCATCTGAGTTGTCTCCTGGGGTGTTCTCTGCTAAAATATAATTTGCTACTCTCCTCCATTTTAGGTGTCTCAAGATGAAATCCCCCAGTAGCAAGATGTTTGGGGCAGGAGTTGGGAGATTTTCCAGACCGTGGTCAGTTTTCAAAAGCTGCTCCTGAAATTGCTGGGAAGTTACAGCTGGAGGCTTGTATACCACCACAATGACAAGGTTTTGGTTTTTAATCTTTACTGCCAAAACTTTAACTACATTTGAGGTGTTTAGTAGTTCTGAGCAAAGGAGCGACTCTGTGACGTAGAACCCTTCCCTTGCTGTCTGTTTAGTCTGTCGCTTCTGAATAGGTTATAACCTGGGATCAATATTTCGTTGTCAAAATGATCATTTATGTGGGTCTCTGTGAATGCTGCAAACATTGCATTTGACTCAGTGAGCAGTCCCTTAATGTACTGAATTTTGTTGTGTGTTGATGGGTTTAGACGCTGTATGCTTGCAAAGATAAATGTCGTTATATTGATGGAATTTAGAGGGGTTTTGTTTGCTGGCATTTACATCTGTTCTGGAGTGGAGGCCAATGACTGTGCCTCTGCTCCAGAAGTGTTTTCAGTTGGTGTAAGATTTCTGTCATTTCTTCCCAGTTTTTTTTGCTTCCTGGCACTGAAAAATCTCCTTCTCTGGAGAGGTTATGGTTCCCCTCTTTTGTTTGCCATGGTCTTGGTGATCTGTATCTTCTTGTCTCCTTTACAAGATGTGCCTGACAGTATACGTTGTAGCACTTTTTTTCATGGACAGACGAAAGACACATTTCTGGGTGAAATAAGTTACAAGAAGAAGAGTTGCCCACTCCTGTTGTCATGTGGGTGCGGCATTTTATGGGATGGTCAAAAGTGCATGTCCCACTGTTTTTCCAAATTTACCATGCCTGCAGATACCCAAGGCATAGAATTTGTTCCATCTCCAGCAGTATCACTACTTTGTACCTCTGGAAATTGTATAACTTTGTCTTTACCTGTTTCATCATCAGAGCCACTATCTCCATTTGGTACAATGTCCTCCAGGACAACATTAACACCCTCTGGAGCACTGTCCTCCAGGACAGCATTAACACCCTCTGGAGCACTGTCCTCCAAGACAGCCCCATCCGACCCACCCATTTAATTTTCCCAGCTCTTATACAAGGCTGTCATATCTTTCAAGAAGGATGATAAAATAGACACATATGCAACACTTGGGTATCTTTATTGAGGAAACGTTTCGCCACACAGTGGCTTCATCAGTCCATACAAAGGAGAATCGTGAAGAACAGGAGGAGTTTGAGGTAATCAGTCCCTCAGCCTGGAGTCGATATAGTCAGTCCATCAATCTTGAAAAGAATACAGCATATGTGCGAAGAAGTAGCTTATATACCGTAGGCAGGAGAGGTGCAGCAGTCGTAGGTGGTGTCACATTTGCCCAGTGTGGAAGTAGGTCGTGCTAAAGGGTTAGGCAAGTGAAAAATTCCCTGTATTAAGATCCCAGTATTACCACCCAAAGAATACTTAACTAATCGCCACAGAGTAGAGCCGACAGACCCAACAGTCAAGCAGATCACAACCGGTGAAACCCAGAATAACTAATTAACCCCGGAGTACAGCGCTCTATAGTACTTAACAAGAGAGAACAGTCAAGAATGAATTCTAGTCACTAAGGAAGATAGGTTAGGTAAGGTTTGTCAGGAAACAGGACAAGTGTTTCCTGACGCGGGTCTTAGTCATATGATGACCCTTAGCTGGAGGTTTTGGTCATCTGACCGAGGCCTTCCGCTTACTAAGGAAAAGCAGGTAACCATTATGCTCTATTCTAATGAAAAGATAGATGAACGTATTTTAAATACATCATTCAAAGGTCAAGAATAACTTTCTAAACGTTCGATATATTATGAAAAGAACTTAACAATTTGATACGCGTCAAGGCCAGTGGACCACACCATCAGGAGTTACGACTTACGATTGATGCAGTTAGTGAGCGACTTACGATTGATGCAGTTAGTGAGCGACTTGTGTGTCCGAGAGATTGCATCACATAACATGCATCACATGATGTCACATGGAAATCACATACTGTCATCAGTCTGCATCTTCGATGAAAATTATTAACATCAATGTGATAACTTCATCCTGTGTACAGTAATTCAATAATAATATTTACAGTAATAATAATAGCAGTACTAACAGTTTTCTTAAATATTTACAACAGAACAATTTATACGAATCTGGCGTGAGAGTTTTCAAATTTGGGGCATATTTTTTCAGAGGTCTATCTGGTTGAGAAAATGTACGTATATTGTAAACTAGACACATGTGCAATATCTGGGTATCTTGACTGTAGACGTTTGGCCAACTAATGGCTTTTTCAATACAAATTCAAGGACATAATTGGAAGACGGTGGAACTATATACAAAAGATGAGGTAATCAGTGCCTCAGATTTGGAGTTGGTGAAGATTCTTCATCTGTTGTCTATAGTTCTACTGTCTTCCAATTATGTCCTTCAATTTGTATTGATAAAGCCACTGGATTGTGAAACGTCTACAATATATCCAGATGTTGCACAAGAGTCTAATTTAAATCTCGTCGGTATCGCATATCTTTCATGTACTACACGTACATATATTAATATGTTATAACAGAAATAAAATGCAAAGTTTCTAATATACTTAACACAAATGTTTATACTGAAGCTTCTTGCTAATTACTCCAAAGTTTGTTAATCAAAAAGTATATCGATGTAGTAACTAATTTTAAAATTTTCCTTACGGAATAATTGTCGTCAAGGATTCATGTAAGTTTAAAGTTATGTCAAGAAGGTGAAAGTACTGTGAGATTACAAGCAAACTAAACACAGGGAGTTGCTTCAACGTGGGTAGCCAAGTTAATGCACTAAACTTGTAGGTCACCTAACAAACCAACAAATAGTTCAATTTACGCAGTGTTTCAAAACTTTTAATATACATTTATATTTTAACACTTAACTCACAGCTGATTGTCCCTGATATTAAATGTTCTATAATGCTGATAGTGACTCTTATTGTTTTACGTACTTAGGGAATTTGAACCTCAGTAGTAGATTAATTAATATGCTCTAGCATCATCCTCAAGGAATAAGTATTGGAACAAAAATACATCGTATATTCTTGTTAGTCTCAATGAAATGGGGCTACGTACATAGTTATCTTTAATATTATATTACGAGTAAATTATGTATTACAGTTAACGTTTAACTGCTAATATAATATCAGCATTTATCCCAAAATTATTGATAGCAATGAGTTGAAATCCCTCTGCTTGCTATGTTTCAATGATAACGTAACACTGATAACGTATCACCGTTAATGCTGGGCCAGCAATTACTCAAATTTCGATGGTAAATAAACAAGGCAAATAAATAATGATGATGCAGGTATCACCGCTTCCTACGCTCCATGTACACGTCAGTGACCCTGGTATCACCGCTTCCTACGCTCCATGTACACGTCAGTGACCCTGGCATCACCGCTTCCTACGCTCCATGTACACGTCAGTGACCCTGGCATCACCGCTTCCTACGCTCCATGTACACGTCAGTGACCCTGGCATCACCGCTTCCTACGCTCCATGTACACGTCAGTGACCCTGGCATCACCGCTTCCTACGCTCCATGTACACGTCAGTGACCCTGGCATCACCGCTTCCTACGCTCCATGTACACGTCAGTGACCCTGGCATCACCGCTTCCTACGCTCCATGTCACTCATGCCTATACCCTTCCACCCATTACCCCATACCTGGCTCAGTTTCCAGTCCTGTTAACCCTCG
>WNWK01002233.1:0-137777 GCA_009830355.1 Cherax destructor
CCAACCACTCCAGCACTATATCCCCCTGCTTTTAACATTTCTGTCAAGATCCCGTCAGTTCCAGCTGCTTTACCCCCTTTCATTCTACGTAATGCCTCACGCACCTTCCCCCCACTCACATCCTGCTCTTCTTCACTCCTAAACGATGTTGTACCTCCCTGGCCAGTACATGAAATTACCGCCTCCCTTTTTTCAACGACATTTAAAATTTCCTCAAAATATTCCCGCCATCTACCCAATACCTCCAGCTCCCCATCTACTAACTCCCCTTCTGTTTTTTACTACAAATCCATTCATTCCCTAGGCTTTCTTACCTTGTTTATCTCACTCCAAATTTTTTTCTTGTTTTCAGCAAAATTTCTTGACAGAACCTCTCCCATTCTTTCATCCGCTCTTCTTTTGCACTCTCTCACCACTCTCTTCACCTTTCTTTTACTCTCCATATACTCTGCTCTTCTATTAACACTTCTGTTTTGTAAAAACCTCTCATAAGCTACCTTTTTCTCTTTTATCACACCCTTTACTTCTTCATTCCACCACTCACTCCTCTTTCCTCCTGCACCCACCCTCCTATAGCCACAAACTTCTGCCCCACATTCTAATACTGCATTTTTAAAACTATCCCAACTCTCTTCAACCCCTTCCCCCCACTACTCATACTTGCACTAGCCCACCTTTCTGCCAATAGTTGCTTATATCTCACCCTAACTTCCTCCTCCCTTAGTTTATACACTTTTACACCTCTCTTACTTGCTGTTACAATTTTCTTTTTGTCCCATCTACCTTTTACTCTAACTGTAGCTACAATCAAATAATGATCCGATATATCCGTTGCCCCTCTATAAACATGTACATCCTGAAGCCTACTCATCAACCTTTTAGGGGGGGAGGAGCATTTTTGACCTTTTTTTTTTTTATTATGCAAATATTTCATTGGGAATATTCTCTTTGAATTAAGCAGCATTTGAAACATAGACACTGAGTTTTTAGTGACGTTTTGCCTTAGAGTTATATAGAAAAAAAAATAAAATGCCCTATTTAATAGAGCTTATGGCAATCCCATTTCTACAAAATTGGTACGACATACAATGTTCTAATTTAGATCAGATGAAAGAGGAAGAGTTAGGCTATAGAACTACAGGACAAGTTGAGCTTCCTCTCAATAGATTGCATTATACGAATTATTGAAATACGTGTTTTTTTTTTTAATTTGTTTGGGAAAACAAAAATCACTATCAAGAAACCGTAAAACATATCGCAAAATTGCTCTCTAGTTCGATAGAACCATCATTCCTCTATAACCCTGCGAAAGAATCATGATGCTATGATAAATACTCTTTGCATAAAGGGGATTACAATGTCAATAACTTACTCCTGAGATATTGACACTTACAACGCTTGGGAAGTCGAACGCCACCTACCAGAGCAGTACATCCCACCATGCTTATCGAAGACTGTAAGGCCACTGAGAGGTGTCTGCCGGAGCTCACACACACACCACTCCTCACAGAGGTTGCCATGTAGTGTATTTAAAATGAAACAATCATAAAAATCGCAATTTTAGGGGTAAAAAAAAAAACTGACTAATCGGCAACAAGTCTTTTTGCTGACGCAAGAACAAAAAAAATACTTTTTACTATAAACATACTTAGAAATATGATAGAAATAAGCAGATTGCATCAACTTGTTGCCAGAATTATGCACTATTTTTGGGTAAGAAAAAATATTTTTCCATAATTTTTCGATTTTAATTTTTTTTATATATCGAAAAACGCTCCTCCCCCCCTTTATCCACCAATACATAATCCAACAAACTACTTTCCTTACGTGCTATATCATACCTTGTATATTTATTTATCCTATTTTTCATAAAATATGTATT
This sequence comes from Cherax destructor, assembly GCA_009830355.1. NCBI lineage: Eukaryota > Metazoa > Arthropoda > Malacostraca > Decapoda > Parastacidae > Cherax > Cherax destructor. The sequence goes on from WNWK01002233.1 coordinate 1,883, forward strand.
ACTTATTACCAAACCTCTTTCTACACATAGCTCAATTAATGGTTCCCAATTTACATTTACCCCTGGCACCCCAAATTTACCTACTACTCCCTCCACAACATTTTTACCCACTTTAGCATTAAGATCCCCAACCACAATTTCTCTCTCACTTGGTTCAAAACTCCCCACACACTCGCTCAACATTTCCCAAAATCTCTCTCCTCTACACTTCTCTCTTCTCCAGGTGCATAAATACTTACTATAACCCACTTTTCACATCCAACCTTTATTTTACTCCACATAATCCTTGAATTTATACTTTTATATTCCCTCTTTACCTGCCATAACTGATTATTCAACATTATTGCCACTCCTTCTTTAGCTCTAACTATAATTGAAACCCCTGACCTAATCCCATTTATTTCTTCCCACTGAAACTCTCCTACCTCCTTCAGCTTTGTCTCACTTAAAGCCAGGACATCCAGCTTCTTTTCATTCATAACATCTACAATCATCTCTTTCTTATCATTTGCACAACATCCACGCACATTCAAACATCCCACTTTGACGGTTTTCTTCTTTTTCTTTTTAGTAAGCTATACAGGAAAAGGGGTTACTAGCCCATTGTTCCAGGCATTTTAGTTGACTTTTACAACATGCATGGCTAAGGAGTGGGCCTGGGTCAAGATATTATACTTCCAAGTTGTGTCATAAGCCTTCTCAAGATCGAAAAAGATAGCGATAACCGAGTGGTTATTGGCAAAGGCATTATGAATATATGTATCCAAGCGCAGTAAGGGGTCAATGGTAGAACAGCCCTTACGAAAGCCATATTGACTAGTGGAGAGACTACTGTGCGTCTCTAAATACCACATCAAACGTCTATTTACCTTGCAAATTGCACTGGTAAGAGCGATGGGACGATAGTGGGAGGTATCATATCCCGTAGTACCCATTTTGTGAAAAGGGAGAACAATAGCAGACTTCCACAGTTGGGGAATAACTCCTTGCGACCATATAAGATTAAAGAGTCATAAGAAGACAGTAAGAGCAGACTGATGTAAATGCTGTAGCATACGAATATGTATGCCGTCTGGCCCAGCTGCCGATGATCGACAAGCAGAGAGTGTTGCCTCCAGTTCTTGAAGGGTATAAGGCGCATTATAAGATTCATCTCTGAGAAAAGAAAAATCTAAGGGCTTTAACTCGCTGGCATACTTAGAAGAAAGGAATGAGGGGCATAGATGGAGCCCCAGAGAAATGCGGAACAGATGATTACCAATTTCAGTGGCAACGGCAAGAGGGTGTGCTATATCGACACCGGCAACCTGAAGAACAGGAGCCGGGTCGGGGGAGAATTTACCACTCAATTTCAGCACTTTCTTCCAGACTGCACTCATTGAGGAAGCCGAAGTGACCGTGGAAACGTAATCTCGCCAGCAAGTGCATTTAGCGTCACGTATGACACGGCGAGCAATTGCTCTCTTCTGCTTAAAATCAAGGAGTCTCTCTGTGGTTCTGTTATACCAATACCTGCCCCACACAGCGCGTTTCAAACGTACTGCCCGAGCACAAGCAGGAGACCACCAAGGCACGCACTTCTGAGGATGCTTGCCAGAGGTTTGGGGGATAGAATGTGAAGCTGCCGTGAAGATGGAGGACGAAAAGAGATGTAAAACCTCATCAATGGAAGACGAGGAAGGAACTTCATGAAAGGTAGTAAGATGTGTGTAAAGGTCCTATTTTGCCCTGTCAAATTGCCAGCGTGGGCTACGAGGAGGTGGAGAATACGAAGGGGACCTAAGGATGACTGGGAAATGATCGCTATCATGCAAGTCCGGGAGGAGAGACCAGGTGAAGTCAAGGACATTTGATGAAGAGCAAATGGAAAGATCAATGCAGGAGAAAGAATGAGTTCGGGGATCAAAATGGGTAGGAGTACTCGTATTTAAAACATGGAGGGGGAGAGAAGCAAGAAATGCCTCTAACTGAACGCCACTGGAGTCACAGTGCGACCCTCCCCAAAGAAAATGGTGTGCGTTAAAATTGCCAAGTAATAGAAGGGGTGGTGGCAAGGAAGAAACCAGAAAATCAACATCTGGGATAGACAATGCTCTCGAAGGGGAGAGATATAAAGAACAGAGTGTATACCACTTATTCAAGTGGATACGGGCTGTGGTGTAATGTAGAGAAGAATAACATAGAGCTGACGGTATGGAACACCAGTGCTTATAAGAAGAGCACTTTCGTTAAAGGTTCCATCGGAAAAAGGATTCGATAAATACAACAAATCATAGCCTGAAAAGGACCGGATAACAGAGGATTGCAATTTGGGTTCTTGCAAACAGACACCAACAGGGGAAAACTGGGAGAGCAACACCTGAAGCTCACCCCGGTTACCCCTGAGGCCTCGGATATTCCACTGCAAATACGCCATGATGTATAGAGAGAAAGATATAAGTCGAAGTTAGAGGTATCTATGGACTAGGGTTAGAAAAGTCCACGTGTGGAGGCAGATGAAAACTTGTAATCAGAGAAGGAGGGGGACGCTGTGAAGGAAGGAGGGGTATAGACAGAGGAGAGAGAGGAGGAGAAACCGGAGGTGGAGCAGTGTCCAGCAACGGTTCAAGTCTCTGCAATAAATCCTGCAATAGCCTCCAGCGTTTCAGGAGTCATAGATGCAGGATGTGGGACCACATTAGAGATGAAAGGAGGGGAAGTGTGAGCGACAATCTTGGAGACCATAGACGGTACGAAAGTAGAGGGCGATGAGATGGAAGAGGAAACTGTCAAAAGGGCTTGGGAGGGGACAGGAGTGGAAGCGACCTGGGGATAGGCAGTCAAGGAAAGAACTTGGGAGGGGACAGGGGATGAAGATATTGAACGAGGAGGAGGATGAACCTCCACACACGTTACAAAACCAGTCGGAGGTGAAGAACCCGGCAATGGGGATTTTGTGCCGGACTTATGAGAAGAAGAGGGGCGCTGAGGTTTAGGTGGTGAACGAGGGCGAGTAGACACAGAACTGTGCGAGTGAGTAGAGGAAGGGGTGTGGACAGTATGGGATGCCAAGGTAGTGACCTTGGAGCCAAGAACAGCAAAAGGATTCGAGACAGGGGTGACTGAGGATGAGGCGACCACAGAGGAAGCCAGGAAAGTTGGAACCCCAGAAGTGGGGCGACGTTTAGCAATGCGAGAATAGGAAATACGGGGAAGTCTCTCTTAAAGGCGTAGATGAGAGACGGCCATAGCATATGAGAAGCCTTCCGCCTCTTTGAGACAATGGATTTCCCGTTCATTCAGGTAAACCTGACAACGGAGAGAGTACGATGGATGCGCCTCATGACAGTTAAGGCAAGAGGGAGGTAGATTACAAGAAGGACTGGCATGGTCGTCGGCACCACAGACTGGGCATTCGGCCATGGACCTGCAATATTTCGCTGGATGACCAAAACGCCAGCAGTTTTTACACTGTTGTGGTGTAGGGGTCACCTTTCGAACTTGCAAACGTTGACATGCAATATAAACCGAAGGTGGAAGTTCACGGCAGTCAAATGTTAAACGAGCTATATTGCAAGGATAACGTCTTCGCTTATTGTCAGGGAGGACAAAAGTGTCAACTTTAAGGATAGGGAGTGCTTGGAGCTCAAGCTGCTCCAAAATGTCGTCACCACATGTCTGGAAATTCCGTTGGACAATGGTGTGGGGTAAAATGACTGTACCACTACAAGAGTTGAGTGAATGATGTTTGTAAATAGTGATAGGAATAGTATCTATTGTCGTAAGGAGAGAAGGATCGTGAGCTCGGCCAGTATTCTGGACCATGATGATGCGAGTGCCACTCTCGAGAGCATGAAATGAGATATCTTTACCTACATGGCGTAGGAGAGCTTTACCAATACTATGACCGGAAAGATAGGTACAGTGAACCCTCGGTTAGCGGCCGTTCCTGTTAGCGGCCGGTTTTACGGCTCCCAGTTAGCGGCCGTATTGGACGCGTCAACCCGCCGGCTGGGGACGCTTGCGCTTCAGTTTGTTTGTGTCTCTCGGTATGTGAGGAAGCTTCTGCTCATTCCTACAAAAATTTTGCTTGTTTTCCATTGTTTTTGCCAGTGCAACTGCGAAATAAGTAACCATGGCTTCCAAGAAAGTTCCTAGTAAAGTTCCTGTGGCAAAAAGAGTGAGAAATACCATGGAATTTAAGAGAGAAGTGATTGAGAAATATGAGAGTGGTATGCGGGTGCTGGAACTTGCCAGGATGTTTGGGAAAAACAAATCAACAATTACAACCATCCTGTCAAAGAAAGAACAGATCAAGGAGGCTGATGTTGCCAAAGGAGTAAATGTGCTTACGAAACAAAGGTCACCAATAATGGAACAAATGGAAAAGTTATTATTATTGTGGATTAAAGAAAAACAAATAGTGGGAGACAGTATAGTGGAGTCTGTTATTTGTGAGAAGGCAAGGCGTTTGCATGAAGATCTTGTGAAGAAAACTCCTGAAACAAGTGCTGCTGGTAGTGAATTTAGGGCGAGCAAAGGCTGGTTTGAGAGATTTAAGAAGCATAGTGGCATACACAATGTTGTAAGGCATGGTGAGGCTACAAGTTCAGACAAACATTCTGCTGAAAAGTTAGTGCAGGAATTTCAGGACTACATAAAGAGTGAAAATCTGAAACCCCAACAAGTGTTTAACTGTGACGAAACAGGCCTCCTTTGGAAGAAAATGCCAAGGAGGACCTACATCACGCAGGAGGAAAAAAGACTGCCAGGACACAAGCCTATGAAAGACAGGCTAACTCTCATGTTGTGTGGCAATGCAAGTGGGGATTTCAAAGTGAAGCCTTTACTTGTGTATCACTCTGAAACTCCCAGAGTGTTCAAGAAACACAATGTTCACAAGAAAAGATTGTGTGTGATGTGGAAATCAAATCAAAATGCATGGGTCACAAGGTCAATTTTCAAAGATTGGGTTGATGATGTGTTTGGCCCAAGTGTGAAAAAATACCTTCAGGATAACAATTTGGGACTCAAGTGCCTCCTGTTACTGGACAATGCTCCTGCACATCCTCCATACTTGCAAGACCAAATGTCTAGGGACTTCAAATTTATAAAAGTGAAGTTCTTGCCTCCTAACACCACTCCTCTTCTCCAGCCCATGGACCAGCAGGGCATTTCTAACTTCAAGAAACTGTACACCAAAGCAGTGTTTCAGAAGTGCTTTGAAATGACCTCTGACACCATAGCATATAAACAGCATGTTTATATGCTATGTAATGTGTTTCTTATATAATTTTGAAGAAAATATCATAGATGGATTAATGAAAATGTCTATATTGACGTAAAATTGGACATTTAATGTGCCCAAGAGTGATTATTACATAATAGAGAGTTGTGCTCAAGGAAAATGTAAACAAACCAGGTGGCGCACGCCGTATCTGAAAGACCGCTCGCCGTATACAAAAGTTTTGGTCATTATTTGAACTCGCCGTATGTACGGAACGCTCAAAGGCGAAACGCCGAAAAGCGGGGCCCTACTGTATGTATTTTATTGCTCTGGGAGCTTTAATTAAATGTCGGAGTAATATTACTTGTAATAATAATAATAATAATTTGTCAGAGCATCATTCCTTCTAAAAGTTACATGAGAATAGAAGTGTTGGTCTTGTACACACACAATAAGGTGTTAGTATGAACGTGTATTAACCATAACTAGATGGTTTGTTTATATAAGTACTCTGCGGCTCTATCTTACTCTCTCTCTCTTGTTTATTCGTTTTTATCTCACTTACTCACTTCTCACCCGACATAAAAACTACAAATATTTTAAGGTAAGTAATGAGTGTACTGTACATGCATTTTATCACTCTAGGGCGCTTAATGTTGTAGTAGGTGGGAGTGGCCAGGCAGGATGCCATACCTCCCACACGACTTTCTACAAATGAATACTTTTCACCTCTCACCCTACATGAAGACCATTAAGACTACAAATATTTTAAGGTAAGTAATGAGTGTACTGTATATGCATTTTATCACTAGAGAGCTTTAACCCTTTTGGGGTCGGTGCCATACTAGTACGTTTTACGAGCAGGGGTTGGTGCCGTACTAGTACGTGTAAATTCTAGAGGCTTCAAATTAAGCAGGAAACGGCTGGTAGGCCTACATATGAAAGAATGGGTCTATGTGGTCAGTGTGCGCAGTATAAAAAAATCCTGCACCACACACTGCATAATGAGAAAAAAAAACTGACCGTTTTTTTCGTTTAAAACAGCGACTTTGCAGTCTATTTTCATATGGTATTTATTGATGTATTCTCGTTTTCTTGGTCTCATGTGATAGAATGGAAGATATATTACAGAAAGAGAGATGATTTTGATTGGTTTGACAATGACAAGTACCTTGAAATTGAGCTCAAAGTAGCGAAAATGTTTGATTTTCGCCGACGTTCAAGAGTAAACAAATCACACCATGCGTCCAATACACATCAACTGGCGAGTCTAATATTCTTGCACAAGTGCGCTGATATTATTTATACCATTTTTACAATGATGCAGTTGTATACATAACAGTAAATCTTCTATTTTTTGTGAGAATAAAAATTCAAAATGGAAAGCAAAAGTAATGTAAGAGGGGCCTGGAGACGTGACTAATGAATAGAGATGTTATTTTAGTGCCAGGAATGTCTGCCTTGTTTATTCTAGACCCTATTTTGAAATTGGTATCGTTTGAAATTTGTGTGAAATTGGCCAAATTGTCATTTTCTGACCACTATTTTGGGTAGTTGAAATTGGTAAATAGGCGGTTTCTTGTACTCAATCGATAGAAGAAATGGAGTTCTAACGAAATAGCTATGATTTTAGTGGAATGGAACATTGGAATTGGCCAAAAATAGGGGTCAAAGTGGGTGAAATCGCCGATGCGTAAACATCTTCGAGAACGATAACTTCGCGAGAGCATAATTCCGTAAGTGTTCATTCAACTTTCAAACTTTTGGTGTTGTTATGATCGGAAAAAGATTCTCTATCATTTCATAAAAAATTTTTTTTTTTTTCCCAAAAAATTTTCGACCCTGAGAACGTGTTTCCGAGAAGGCCTGTCGACCCCCAAAGGGTTAAGCATCATAGTATAGTATGTGGGGGTGGGGTGGCCAGGAGGGCTACCACACGTGACTTCTTACAGTAAATACTACTCACCTTTTGCCCTACATTAAGACTACAAATATTTTGAGGTAAATAATGAGTGTACTGTGTGTGTATTTTACTTTTTAATGCCTAGTTCTATTGCTAATTTAATATATGTTAATGTAAACTTGCTATCTGGCATTTATAAATAGAAAAAATGGAGTTTTGCTTTTTGGTGAAGTCTGCTTTCTGGCAGTAGCCTGGAACCTAACCTGCCATATAAGTGGGGCCCTACTGTATATGTCTTATACATACCTGTTATAAAGTTTAATTGATAAATTATTCACAATAAGTGGAGAATTATCAATTTTTCACTGACGGGGAGCACTTCATGACTTCTCTAAGGCTTTGAAGAACTGCCAGCTTCTCTACTATTGCACTTTGGGGCCATTATTTTGCAAAATTAAGAGGTATTTTTGGGCCACAGTATACTAAATACAGTAATCTATCCATGATTCATTTTTGTGATAATGGAATATTTATATCATATCATGTATCATTCTTACCATGAATGTTGTTGAACCATTGTGGCTTGCTCTTCCACACAACTCCTGCCACATAGATGGGGATGCCAGAGAGGGTCATTAGTATGCCCATGCCTGCACAACATTTAAGTCTATATTAAAATACAAATAATTATATTCTTAATTTTGCTTACATTCATGAACACAGTCTTACACTTATAATGAAAAGTTACTGTACATATAAATTAAAAGACAGTATGAAAGTTAAAAACCTTTAAGAACCAATAAAAAGGATTCTAAAAATAAATCATGGAACAGATGGGGTTTGAAGCCATGGCAAGTGAATAGTACAGATGAAGGCCATTGCATAAGCCACTTGGTCAACTGAGTGGCTTACACACTGGCCTGGAGTGGCTTATGCACTGGCCTGGAGTGACTTACGCACTGGCCTCGAGTAACTTACACACTGGCCTGAAGTGGCTTACGCATTGACCTGGAGTGGCTTACACACTGGCCTGGAGTGGCTTACGCACTGGCCTGGGGTGGCTTATGCACTGGCCTGGAGTGGCTTACGCACTGGCCTGGAGTGGCTTATGCACAGGCCTGGAGTGGCTTACACACTGGCCTGGAGTGGCTTACGTACTGGCCTGGAGTTTTACCACTCACTAGCCATGGGTTCAAACCCCATCCATTACATGGTTTGGTTACAATTGTCTTATTACAATTTTGTGAGTTGTCCTTAAAATACGGAGATAAGTTTACATTTTTCCACTGTGGCATTCCGCTGTTCACAATGACTAAGGAAGTCAGTATTAGAAACAACTACAACACTGTGTTCTGGTCATAAATAACAATGTAAAGTAGTATATATATTTCTTTCCCTTCAAGGTGCCCTGATGTCCAGGAAGGGCTCTTGAACCAGGGAATTGGTGCTAAATATACCAAACCCCATTGTACTTCCCACCTCCAGAGTTCAAGTCCGGCTAACTGGTTTCCCTGAATCCCTTCACAAAATATTACAAAATATTATTTTTATAAACAAGAGTGGACATTATAACAGGCAATATTACCAATAGGATGAACAACTTGTGTATATCTTGAACATTTCCTTCATTCATAACTTTGTTTAGTAAGTCACTATTCTGCACATACTATGCTTTACTTTTTACACAAATCAATTTTACAGGTAAAGAGCTGTTATTCTACCTTAACTCATTTCAAAGATCAGCCCTATCTAAGGTATACTATCACCCCCAGGATGTGATCCACACCAGTTGCCTAATATCCAGGTACCTACTTACTGCTAGGTGAACAGGGACAGCAGGTGTAAGGCGAATAACACCCAGATACCTACTTATTGATAGGTTAACAGTGACAGCAGGTGTAAGGAAACATGCCCAACATTTCCACCCGTACCAGGGATCGAACCCCGGGCACTCAGTGTTTGAGCTGAGTGCGCTACCAACCAAGTTATGGGACACCTTGTATTAGCTCTAATATTTAACCTAGATTTTATGTCTTAAAAACTTATATGTTCTGATTATATAAAATATTAACTCTGATGTTCTACATAAAAGCCACATTTGAATCCCATTTCTAGTAATTTAGAATAAATTTAATAAATTTACAGTACTGAACCACTGAAGTTCATTATACAGTGGACCCCCGGAGTTCGTAGGCGTCGGAGTGCGTAAAATTTGGAGTTTGTGAAATTTTTTCGGAAAAATATTGGTTCGGTGTTTGTTGATTCGCTCGGAGTTAGTAATTCATCCCAGATGCATACGCATGGCCCGAGCGGGTCCGACACTCCATTGAGAGTCAGTGTGCCATTGTTTATCAGCGAGTGACCGCCACCCACACATTCCCACGCATTCATACCATACATTTTGTCATTATTCCATTGTTTTTAGTGCTTGCAACTGCTAAATAAGCCACCATGGGCCCCAAGAAAGCTCCTAGTGCCAGGCCTGTGGTAAAGAATGTCAGAAATACAGTAGAACTGAAAAAAGAGATCATTGCAAAATATGAAAGTGGAGTTCATGTCACTGAGCTGGCCAGGCAGTATGGCAAAGCCTATACAAAATCATCACTTCCATTGTGGCCAAGGGAAAGAAAATCAAGGATGCTGTTGTTGCGAAAGGTGCAAGTATGGTCACAAAACAGAGATCGCAAATACTGGAAGATGTTGAGACTTTGTTGTTGGTGTGGATCACCCAGAAAGAATTAGCAGGAGATAGTGTTACGCAGGCGATAATATCTGAAAAAGCAAGGCAATTGCATGGTGATCTCGTCAAGAAAATGCCTGCAACGAGTGCTGAAGTGAACGAATTTAAAGCCAGCAAAGGCTGGTTTGACAGATTTAAGAAATGTAATGGCATACACAGTGTGATAAGGCATGGTGAGGCAGCCAGTTCAAACAAATGTGCGGCTGAAAAATATGTGCATGAGTTCAAAAGCTATGTAGAGGCTGAAGAATTGAAACCCCAACAAGTGTTTAATTGTGATGAAACAGGCCTGTTTTGGAAGAAAATGCCAAACAGGACCTACATTACACAGGATGAAAAGGCACTGCCAGGACACAAGACTATGAAAGACAGGCTAACTCTTATTTTGTGTAGTAATGCTAGTGGGGATTTCAAAGTGAAGCCGTTACTGGTGTATCACTCTGAAAATCCCAGAGTGTTCAAGAAGTACAGTGTTGCCAAGGCTAATTTGTGTGTGATGTGGAAGGCTAACAGTAAGGCATGGGTCACCAGGGAAATTTTCCTTGATTGGTTCGATGAAGTGTTTGGCCCCAGTGTGAAGAAATACCTCCTGGAAAATAAATTGGATCTCAAGTGCCTCCTGGTAATGGAAAATGCTCCTGGTCATCCTCGAGACTTGGAAGAGCAAATTGTGGAGGATTTTAAGTTCATCAAAGTGAAGTTCTTGCCCCCTAATACCACTCCTCTCCTCCACCCCATGGACCAGCAGGTCATTTGTAACTTCAAAAAGCTGTACACCAAAGCAATGTTTCAAAGGTGCTTTGACATAACCTCAGACACTGCTTTGACCCTAAGAGAGTTCTGGAAAGATCACTTCAATATCCTCAATTGCATAAACCATATAGGGAAGGCTTGGGACTTTGAACTCTGCTTGGAGAAAATTGTGGCCAGACTGTGTCGAAGAGAGAGATTTTGAAGGGTTTGGGGCTGAGCCTCAGGGCCCTGAGCCTGTTGTGGAAAAAATTGTGGCACTGGGGAAGTCCATGGGGTTGGAGGTTAATAGCGAGGATGTGGAAGAGTTGGTGGAGGACCACAATGAAGAGCTAACCACTGCAGATCTGCAAGAGCTTCATCTGCAACAGAAACAGACCACAACTCAGGAAATTGATTCAGAGGAGGAGGAAGAGATATGGAGGATGTTGCCTTCTTCAAAGATTAAGGAGATGTGTGCCAAGTGGAGTGACTTGCAAAGATTTATGGAGCATTATCACCCTAACAAAGCTGTTGCAGGCCGTGCTGGCAACATGTACAATGAGACTGTGGTGTCCCACTTCAGGGATGTTTTAAAGGAATGCCAGATACAGAGCTTCCTGGACAGTTATTTTGTCAGACAGGGGTCAAGTGACTCTCAACCTGGTCCTAGTGGCATTAAAAAACAAAGAAGGGAAGTAACCCCAGAAAAAGATTTGGTACCTGAAGTGTTAATGGAAGGGGATTACCCTTCCAAACACTAGCAACTCCTCCGTCCTCTTCCCTCCTCCCGTCTTCCACACATCAACAATTATTCAATAAAGGTAAGTGACATGTTATTACTGTTTATTTCTTATGTCTCATTGTTTTCTGTGTAATTTAATATATATTTGTTGTACAAAGAGAATTTATTTGTACAGTGGAACCCCGAGTTTCGGCTGTAATCCATTCCAGGAGCTAGGCCTAAACTCGAAACGGCCAAAAGTCGAAGCAGTATTTCCCATAAGAAATAATGTAAATACAATTAATCCATTCCAGACAGAAAAAAATATTCACAAAAAATAATATTTTTAAAGAATAACTATAGTTTTACATACACACAGCACAGATAAATACATACAGTAATACATTAGTAATAAAATAAATAAATTAACATTTAAATAAACATTTAAAATAACATTTACTTACCTTTATTGAAGACCGTTGCTGGCATCTGGAAGATAGGGAGGAGGAGGAGTGAGGGAGCACATATTGTTTGGAAGGGAAATCCCTCTCCATAAGGACTTTAGGTAACAAGTCCCTCTCTGGGGTTACTTCCCTTCTTTGTCTTTTAATGCCACTAGGACCAGCTTGAGAGTCAATGGACCCCTGTCGCACAAAATAGCTGTCAAGAGTGCTCTGTTTCTGGCGCCTCTTTAAGATTTCCCTAAAATGGGACATTGTTTTGTCACTGAACATGTTGCAGATATGGATTATTTCAGCTTGCTCAGGATGGTATTTCTCCACAAAATTTTGCAACTTATTCCACATTCCACACATGTCCTTAACCCTTTCGGGGTTTCGGCCATACTTGTACGGCTTACGCGCCAGGGTTTTCCACATACTAGTACGCATAAATTCTAGCAGCTTCAAATCGAGGGGGAGAGAGCTGGTAAGCCTGCATGTGATAGAATGGGTCTATGTGGTAAGTGTGCAAAGTAGGAAAAAAAATCTATGCACCCGCATTGCATTGTCGAGCGGTAACTCAGTGCACCTTTGTCACCAAGTCATGCAGTAAGGAATACCTCACTCCGGCAGTGTGAGTGGTAGGGAAGGCAGTGGGGAGGAGAAGACAGTGGGGTGGGTGGGGAAGACAGTGGTGGGGTGGGGAAGACAGTGGGGGGTGGGAAAGACAGTGGTGGGGTGGGAAAAACAGTGGGGAAGAAGGCTGGCTGGCTGGCTAGCTAGTTGGCTGGCTAGCTCGCTGGCTCTGTCACACAGGTACACATAAATACAATTATACATAGTGTAAATTACCTAAGATAACCCAAAAAATGCAGACTGGCAAATAATATGTATCAGGACTCAGATGTGACGCAGTGACTACTATTCGCTTTCTCTGAGACAAGTTAGCCTGTCTTTCATAGGCTTGTGTCCTGGCAGTGCCTTTTCCTCTTGAGTAATGTAAGTCCTGTTGGGCATTTTCTTCCAAAATAGGCCTGTTTTGTCACAACTGAACACAGTCTCTACATACCCCTTAAATTCACTTATAAATTTTTCAGCTGCCCGTTTGTCTGAACTGGCTGCCTCACCATGCCTTACAACACTGTGTATGCCACTACACTTCTTAAATCTGTCAAACCAGCCTCTGCTGGCCGTAAAATCACTAAAATCAGCACTGGTTCCAGGCATTTTCTTGACAAGATCTGCGTGCAAATGCCTTGCCTTTTCACAAATGATCAACTCCAAAATACTATCACCCGCTATCTGTTTATTGTTGATCCTCACCTTCAACAACTTCTCAACCTCTCCGACTGTTTGTGATCTATTTTTGGTTAACATATCAACACCTTTCACAACATCAGCTTCCTTGAGTTCTTTTCTCTTTGCCAGGATAGAAGTGATAGTTGATTTGTTTTTGCCGTACACCCTGGCAAGCTCCCCCACACATATGCCACTCTTGTATTTTTCTACTACTATCTCCTTCTTCACTTGTATGGTGTTCCTATCTTTCTTTACCACAGGGCTGCCACTTGGAAGTTTCTTTGTACCCATGGTGGCTTATTTCACAGTCATAATTAATGAAGAAGAACTGAATTTATTGTGAAATGTTTGGATGAATGCGCAGGGTAGTGGTCACTCAAGAATAAACAAAGCTAGACTGGTTCACGATGCTTGTGCGGGCAGGCGGACAGGTCTGGTACGCCGGCCGAAACACACGGGGCAACGGCCGAATCTCGGGACAAAATTGGGCTGAAAAAAGCGACCAAAACTCGAAGCAGCCGATACTCGGGGTGGCCAAAACTCGGGGTTCCACTGTACTATTAATAATATGTTCTGTTATTATTTAACCATTTATATTCCTAATTTTTAAAGCACTCCAATACATGAATATCAATATTAACCCTTAAACTGTCCACACGTAGATATACGTTTGCTCGCGTACTGCTCGGAACGTAGATCTGTTTTTTTTCAAATGCTTTTAACCTTGCCACGATAAGCCTGAGTTGCCTAGAGATTAGAGAATGGGTCTGTCCACTCAGTGCGTGCAGTATTACAAAATGTGGGAATGACAAACAAAATGCACTCTTCATTTTAAAGAAAAAGAAAAATTTATTTTTTTCTCAAAATATTCGGTCAGCTACGCGAGTGAACATATATCTACGTGTGGACAGTTTAAGGGTTAAACAATATTTAAAATTAACAAAATAAATTTTAAACAATACGTATTTTAAATTTTAAACAATATTTTAAATTAACAAAATAAATTTTCTGATAGCAATGAGTTTTAAAGATTTTATGTTGTATCAAATTTATGTCAACATGATAATGTAGTAGCAAGGCAGCTGTCAGTCAGACATTGTCATTCTGCCCACTCTAATAGAAGACACCAATGATGAAGTATATGCCAGCACTAGAGCCAATGAAAGGCTCTTAATCTAAGGAATTAGAGCTACCCTCCCCTTCCTCAAATCAAACATGACTGCACCCTATTCCTTAGGCACTGTATAACCCAAATAATCTTAATACAAGACACTGTACCTATTCAAAACAAGTTTGCTTGGAGCTTGATTGACCTGAGCATCGGTAAGCTGGGATGGAAGAAGGATGGGTAAGGATAGAAATATGGGAAAAGGTTGGGTAAGGGTAGGAGGAGGGAATATACAGGTGAGTGGCACGTCCACTCTGGGCGACATGTGCAGAGAAACTGCAGGCGTTGTTGATCGGTGAGTGTGAAGCTGGAGCGAGTTGTATCAGCTGATGAGGCGGGTGTAGTTGTACTGCAGGAGGTTGGCAGGCGACGGCGGGAGAGGCACAGAAGGCAGCTGAATTAGGGTCGATTAATATTGTAGGAGAAATCACTGATACAGTTCATTGATGAGTGAGGCGAACTGTCGTAGTGAGATGTGTTTCAATTTAATTGGACGTTGTAGCATTGGATGCTGGAGGTCATGTATAATGTCGTCAATTGTATTGAGTGGAGTGGCAGTACAGGTAAACTTGACAGTTCCTTCTTGGAGACGTTGAATAAGCTCAGTGGGCATAATTGTTGTGGGAAATTGTCGAGTAGTCCAATATCTGACACCATGCATGGTACATGGTGGTAGTGACGGAGTGGAAGTGCTGGAAGACGAAGTCTCTGATTGGTTCGAAGTAGGAGGAGATGAAGGCTTCTCATTGGTGGAAGGTGATTGTGGCGAGACTGGCAAGGAGGCACCTGATTGGTTCTTGGTAGAGGTGTGAGGTGGTGGTGAGCGCTCATTGGTTGTTGTTGGCGTGACGTCAGTATTAGATAGTGTTGGTGTTGGAGCCGCCGTTGCTCCACCAGCAGGTAAAGTGATGTCGACATTATGCTGGTTGTTGTTGAGTATCACAGAAGATGGTGGAGAATCTGGGAATTTGAACTCTGGCATGTTGTTTAATTTGAAGAGTTCATTAATGGGGGTGTTGAACGTCCCAGGAACAGCAACATTATGCATATGAGCATAGACCATACAGTAGTAGATGGTGGTTGGGTCACTGGCAGGTGCGATGTTGGTAGTAGTAGGTTGCGTGGAAGCTTGGAGAATTTTAGTTGTGGTAGCTTGTAGTTTTGTAATAGCAGCATAGGTGGGTGATTTTGAAGATGACTTCTTCTGTGCTGCTTCTTGGGTCTTCTTCATAATGTCTTTACGAGTGGGACATTTAGCGGCAAGAGTGTGATGATCGTTGCTTTTACAGTTGAGACAAGATGGTGTTGGTGGAGCAGCGGCGGTGCATGATCTAAAATCATGTCCTTCACTACTACATGTAGTGCAAAACTTCTTTTCCTTCACAGGACAGTCGCTGGTGTTGTGTGAATAAGAGTAACAGGTCCAACAGTGAGAAATGTAGTGGAGTCTCTCAGCCTCAATGCAGGTGGGGCTGATGAAGTAATAATATACAGCAAGACCGTCGGCTAATGCAGTGGCAGCCATGTTGACGTCAGTAAACGTGACCTTGAGCATGGAGGAAGCTGTAGGTATTTTCATGATGTTCTCCACTGTGGCCCATGAGTTTTGATCTTCAATGGATGTCTTGAGTTCGTCAATAGGTTGAACTGTAAGAAGCTTATCAAGTTTCTTAAGGAAAACTGTCCTCCTTGCCCTGAGAGCTGGAGATGACATGACAGTAAATCCTCGTTCAGAGAGAGTGGTGGTGGCTGTTGTAGTGAGTAGCTTCTCTGCATCTTCATCATCGTTGCAGACAACAATAAATGCTTCTTTCAGGGTCAATATGGTGTTGAACTTCACCTGTAGCATGCTCTTAACAGCAACTGCTAGAGCAAGTTTGGATTAATCATTCACAGTGCCACTGTTGGGTTTGATCTTGACACGATTTGCATAGCTCATCGTGATGAAGGTATAAATTCCCCTCCCCAACGGGGATCGTAGGGAGACTGAAAACGAAAGTCAGAGCTGCTGTGACCACACTGGGCAGAGTCAACTAGCAGAATCATAATCTATTGCCAATAATCACAAGTTTGTTAATGATAGAATATAGTATTTATATGAAAGCAAATAACACTATACCTGTACTAATGGGTTCAGTAATTACTGGTACAACAACAAGATAGATGCAGCCAGCCAAGAAGATGACAGGTAAAGCTGTGTGCACGTGGATAGGACGATGGAGAGTGGGTCTGCGTCGTCGCAGCCAGAGAAGTGCTGCAACTGCTGCCCCAATGCTCAGCCAGAGTACAAATGATAAACAGTTGATGAGAGAGATGATGTCTGCACCCAGCATTACTAGAGACAGCAAGCACTGAAATATAATAAACCTTTATCATAAAATACAGTTATCTTCCTGCACAGGAATATAAATATAATAATATAATGTAGTTGTATTTTCTTGCCATGGCTTTTAATTAAACATAATAAAATCCCAAATTCAAACTGAAGTATATACAGCCTCTCCTCACTTAGCAACATACTCATTTACCAATGCCTCAGACTTACGACGGGCTCTCTGACTAGTATTCATACCTAAATAATGTATATTAAAGCTGATTTCCTTTATTCTGTTTATTTCAATATATGTACAGCACACTATTGTATAAACATTTAAAAATATACCAGAAATGTTATAAATGGTGCAAAGGTGACATTAACCCTTTCGGGGTCGGTGCCGTACTAGTACGTTTTGCGAGCAGGGGTCAGTGCCGTACTAGTGCGCGTAAATTCTAGCGGCCTCAAATTAAGCGGGAAACGGCTGGTAGGCCCACATATGAAAGAATGGGTCTGTGTGGTCAGTGTGCGCAGTATAAAAAAAATCCTGCAGCGCACACTGCATAATGAGAAGAAAAAACTCAGACCGTTTTTTTCGTTTAAAACAGCGACTTTGCAGTCTATTTTCGTATGGTATTTATTGATGTATTCTCGTTTTCTTGGTCTCATTTGATAGAATGGAAGATATATTACAGAAATAGCGATGATTTTGATTAGTTTGACAATGACAAGTACCTTGAAATTGAGCTCAAAGTAGCGAAAATGTTCGATTTTAGCCGATGTTCAAGAGTAAACAAATCACACCATGTGTCCAATACACATCAACTGGTGAGTCTAATATTCTTGCACAAGTGCGCTGATATTATTTATACCATTTTTACAATGATGCAGTTGTATACATAACAGTAAATCTTCTATTTTTTTTGTGAGAATAAAAATTCAAAATGGAAAGCAAAAGTAATGTAAGAGGGGCCTGGAGACGTGACTAATGAACAGAGATGTTATTTTAGTGCCAGGAATGTCTTAACTTGTTTATTCTGGACCCTATTTTGAAATTGGCATCGTTTGAAATTTGTGTGAAATTGGCCAAATTGCCATTTTCTGACCACTATTTTGGGTAGTTGAAATTGGTAAATAGGCGGTTTCTTGTACTCAATCGATAGAAGAAATGGCGTTCTAGCGAAATAGCTATGATTTTAGTGGACTGCAACATTGGAATTGGCCAAAAATAGGGCTCAAATCGGGCGAAATCGCCGATGCGTAAACATCTTCGAGACCGATAATTTCGCGAGAGCATAATTCCGTAAGTTTTCATTCAAATTTCATACTTTTGGTGTCGTTATGATCGGAAAAAGATTCTCTATCATTTCATAAGAATTTTTTTTTTTTTTCAAAAAAATTTCGACCCTGAGAACGTGTTTCTGAGAAGGCCTGTCGACCCCCAAAGGGTTAAAACAATATGAAAGATTTTTGACACAAACTCATTACCATTATAGCATGCTCCTCACTTAGCGACCAATTTGTTTAACAACGTGGTCTCAGGATCGGAACTGCATCGTTAAGAGAAAATGCTGTATTATCATACAGCATGATGGTAGTAAATTTATGCCATAGACTTAGAATAGATTGTCTGCTTAGTACTGTAAAAGGTGTCCCTATTTAATGAGTTAATCATTCAACATATTAACCCTTTCATTGTCTTACATAGATGGGTATTACTTATGCCAGTGTCACTTGCATAGATCTAAGTTTTAATTAAGCACAGCAGTGCCCTCAAATATGCTGCTAGTGGTGAATCTTGGCCAAGACATGAGAGAATAGGTTTGTGCAGTGAGTGTGCACAGTATTAAAAAATCCTGCCCTACAGGGTGCAAGATGGGAAAAGCACACCTTTCGCCACATGTTTGGTTTACAACAGCGACTCTAGAGGCGTTTTCTTGGATGGTTTTTATGGATTAGATTTTCATTATTTTATAAAGAAGAATAAATTGAGCCAAATATTTTAATTATAGCATCATTGGTACTCTTCTCCTGTATGGTCGTCCCTCAATATCTTCGAGCGATACATTGGAAGACCTACCATGGATACCTGAAACTGTGGACAGTACTTAACCCTATATATAAGTTGTTTTTTATTTACATACATATCTATGATAAAGTTGAATTGATAAATTATGCATAATAAGTGGAGAATTATCACTTTTTCACTGATGGGAAGCACTTCAAGGCTTCTCTTAGGCTTTGAAGAACTGTGACCATCACTACTTTTGTGCTTTGGTGCCATTATTAACCCTTTGGGGGTCCAAGGGGGGTCTCTGAAACTCGTTCTCAGGGTCCACGAATTTATAAAAAAAAAAAAATTATTTTTTCTTATGGAATGATAGAGAATCTTTTTCCGATCATAACGCCACAAAAATTATGAAATTTGATAGAAAACTAACAGAATTATGCTTTCGCGAAGTTAGCGGTAGCCATGACACTTACGCATCCGCGATTTCGCCCACTTTGAGCCCTATTTTCGGCACATTCCAATGTTTCAGTCTACTAAAATTATAGCTATTTCGCTAGAACTCCATTTTTTCTATCGATTTAGTACAAGAAACCGCCTATTTACCAATTTCAATTACCCAAAATAGTGGTCAGAAAATGGCAATTTGGCCAATTTCACACAAATTTCAAACGATGCCAATTTCAAAATAGGATCCATAATAAACAAGACAGACATTCCTGGCACTAAAATAACATCTTCTCTGTTCATTAGTTACGTCTCCAGGCCCCTCTTACATTACTTTTGCTTTCCATTTTGAATTTTTATTCTCACAAAAAAATAAAAGATTTATTGTTATGTATACAACTGCATCATTGTAAAAATGGTATAAATAATATCAGAGCACTTGTGCATGAATATTAGACTCGCCAGTTGATGTGTATTGGACGCATGGTGTGATTTGTTTACTCTTGAACATCGTCAAAAATCGAACATTTTCGCTACTTTGAGCTCAATTTCAAGGTACTTATTATTGTCAAACCAATCAAAATCATCTCTATTTCTGTAATATATCTTCCATTCTATCAAATGAGAACAAGAAAACGAGAATACAACAATAAATACCATACGAAAATAGACTGCAAAGTCCCTGTTTTAAACCAAAAACACGGTCAGAGTTTTTTTCCTCATTATGCACTGTGTGGTGCAGGAATTTTTATACTGCGCACACTGACCGCACAGACCCATTCTATCACATCTAGGCCTAACAGCCTGTTTCTGCTTGATTTGAGGGCGCTAGAATTTAGGCGTACTAGTACGTCAATAACCCCAGCGCGTAAGACAAACTAGTACGACCAAAACCCCGAAAGGGTTAAGCAAAATTAAGAGTTATTTTCAGGCCACGCTAAACCACAGCTAACTGAAACCGAGGAAACAGAATCCACGGATATGGTGATCCTACAGTATAAGATTACACTGCCATTTTTTAAAGATATCATGTTTGCTTAAGAATTTATAGAACTGTTTATGCAATATATTTATTTTTAATTTAAATACATGTACTCCTCGACTTACAATGGTTTGACTAACTATATTTCAACTTTATGATGGTTCAAAAGCAATTACTTTGGAGGTGAAACTTAAGATAATTACCCAGCATGAAGGCGACAAGTCTGTAACTTGTATTCATTATATTTACTTTTCAATGCTGGTATTTAGTTAGTTACATATATTATTTGTTTATTTGCTTATTCAGTGACAGTAGTTATTTACAGTCATCCCTCCGTTTTCGTATATCTCTGTTTTCGTGTATTTCAGTTTTCCTGCAGTTTTTTCAGGGAAAATTGACCTCTGTTTTCGTGTGATTCCCTCCATTTTCGTGCTTGGTCCAGAACCCTGTCCAGTGCCCAGCGCACATACAAAGCCCGCAAGCCCGCCTCCCACGCACATTCTCAGGCAGTGTAGCATTGTTTCTGGTTGAGTGAACATTATCCTGCGAGTTCATACAAAACATTTCTTAACAATCCATTGTTTTTGGCCCTTGATTATTGTGTGTGACTGCTAAATAAGCCACCATGGGCCCAAAGATAGCTCCTAGTGTCAGTCCTTTGGTAAAGAAAGTGAGGAACACCATAGAATTAAAGAAAGAAATCGTAGCAAAGTGGTGAGAGGCAGTGGTGATGAGAGGCAGTGGTGGTGAGAGGCAGTGGTGGTGAGAGGCAGTGGTGATGGGAGGCAGTGGTGGTGAGAGGCAGTGGTGGTGAGAGGCAGAGGTGGTGAGAGGCAGTGGTGGTGAGAGGCAGTGGTGGTGAGAGGCAGTGGTGATGGGAGGCAGTGGTGGTGAGAGGCAGTGGTGATGAGAGGCAGAGGTGGTGAGAGGCAGTGGTGATGAGAGGCAGTGGTGATGAGAGGCAATGGTGGTGAGAGGCAGTGGTGATGAGAGGCAATGGTGGTGAGAGGCAGTGGTGATGAGAGGCAGTGGTACTTGTTTGTTGGTTGAGGCAGTGTTAGAGGCAGTGGTGATGAAAGGCAGTGGTGGTAAGAGGCAGTCTTAATGTAGAGTGAGATGTGAGTAAACAAGATTAAATAAATAAACGAGAGAGAATGAGAGTGTAGAAGTTTCGGTAGTTTTGTCAACAAACCAGTTGTTGTTGTTGCTGCTGCTGTTGTTACCAGCCAGCCTGGACAGGAATGATTCCTGTTCACCTTGAAGCGACTGGAAATAAGTGATCTAATGCAGTTAGCATTACAAACTCCGTTTTCTCTTATACTAATGCGTCTGAAGGAGGAAAGAATAGGAAGATGTTTTCATAGCTGGACCGAGTATGCCCGCCACCACATTCGTAATGAGACACATATTTTATTCATTCTAGAGTGTATATCACGTTTTTATGTTATTTATATTGTTTATTATGTCATATTAGATGAACTGTGATAGATACATAAGCCGTAGAGCTGATATTAGTGTCAAATTGAAGCATTTTGTCCTGCCTCCCAACAATAAACTCGCCTCCCTCTCTCTTCTCCATCTTCCATACACCAACAAGAGTCGCCAATAAAAGTAAGTGTGATGTTAAATGTTCATTTATACATGTTATTAGTGGTTTTTATTTATTTGTTATTCTTTTCTGTATGTAAATCTATATTTAATCTCTAAAAAATTATTTTTTGTTAATACTCCTGTGTGTCTGAAACGGATTAATTGAATTTACATTATTTCTTATGGGGAAAATGGCTTCAGTTTTCGTTGATTTCAGTTTTAGTCGATCCCTCTGGAACGGATTAAGCACGAAAACGGAGGGACAACTGTATTTACTTATTTATTTAGCATATCATATTCAAATTCAACTTACAATATTTTTGACTTACGATGGGCTCAGCGGAATGTAACCCCATAGTAAGTCAAGGAGCACCTGTATAGACAAATGGAATACTGACAGTGACAAGAAGAGCAGGAACTGGAGTGCGAGAGCGGATGTGGATGAAAGACAATACTTGAGGCAGGTGGCCTTCGCGAGCCCCCGCCAAAAACAGACGTCCAGAGGTAAACAGTATGCCATTGAGGCTCCCAAAAGTAGAGAGTGCCACAAAGACCGGAATAGTGTACTTCAGTGGTCCAAGTACTTCACGTCCAAAAGC
The DNA here is from genome assembly GCA_009830355.1 of Cherax destructor. Taxonomy (NCBI): domain Eukaryota; kingdom Metazoa; phylum Arthropoda; class Malacostraca; order Decapoda; family Parastacidae; genus Cherax; species Cherax destructor. The sequence goes on from WNWK01002233.1 coordinate 24,032, forward strand.
CTGTGGAAAGTATGAAAAACCTAAGTAAGTTTATTTTGGTACAGGTACACATAAGTACAATTATCATACATGGGAACATGTGTAAATTACCTAGGATAACCCAAAAAAGTCAGACAAAGTTATTATATTTTCATTGGGGTCCTATGTAATCAGTTATAGGTTATTTGTATTGTGGTAAAAGCTTCACACATGTATGCGAAAATGAACTAGTATGAAGTGTAATCATACAGGTATTAATACACATTTGTCTGTTTACATTCTCGGCGTCTCGTTGTCTCTCGTTTATGATGGCATCAAAGTCTAGTTGATAGAAATGAAGAATTCTTTTCCACTTCCCCATGGTGAATATATATACAGTGGACCCTCGGTTTTCGTTCACCTCCAAACTCGAACAATTATGTAAATGTATTTCTGTAAGAGCTTTTGTAAGTGTATTTTTGTGGTTCTGAAACGACTAATCTAATTTACATTTGTCCTTATGGGAACAAATTCGTTTGGTAATGGCACTCAAACAGCATTCTGGAATGAATTTTCAACGAAAACCAAGGGTTCACTGTACAGTAGACCGTCATTTACGTTATGGGTATTGCACGATTGAAGAATTGCAGCACATTATTATCTAACACGACGTAAAAATGATATTACAAAGTTCGCGGGAGGGTAAAAAAAAATTGAGCGCGCAGGTCCTTCACAAACCATCCCACTAACAATATTTGCCAAACCCAATTTTCAATGCTGCCCAAGCAATAAGCTTTGACAATTCTATTCACTCATGCGCAAGTCCCACTCAAATCAAATCATGTGTGTGGGGAAGTACCCTGGCTGGTGTGTGGGGAAGTACCCTGGCTGGTGTGTGGGGAAGTATCCTGGCTGGTGTGTGGGGAAGTACCATGGCTGGTGTGAAGGGAAGTACCCTGGCTGGTGTGTGGGGAAGTACCCTGGCTGGTGTGTGGGGAAGTACCCTGGCTGGTGTGTGGGGAAGTACCCTGGCTGGTGTGTGGGGAAGTACCCTGGCTGGTGTGTGGGGAAGTACCCTGGCTGGTGTGTGGGGAAGTACCCTGGCTGGTGTATGGGGAAGTACCCTGGCTGGTGTGTGGGGCAGGCTGGCTTTGTTTACGGGCTGATGCTGGGCCCATCCTCCAACCTTCATTATCTCTATATGTCATATTTTTATTAATTTGGGCATCTTTATCATGCTGTTACATTATTTATGTTATACCTAATATTATTCTGGAATAAATATGATAGGTAGATAACTTATTGATAGTAATAATAAATATTATTATACAATATTTTAGTGCGGTGAGCTCAGACCTCCACACGCCATGGTGGTCCATAAGTAACTAATGCTGAGAGACTGCTCGTACCATCTCCCTCATAGCCCCGCCTACCCTTCAATACCTCTACAGTGGACCCCCACCTAACGAGCAAAATTCATTCCATAAGCCTGCTCAGGTGCCATTACCGAACGAATTTACTTCCTTAAGAAATAATGTCACGTAGGTTAGTCTATTTCAGACCCCCAAAAATACACTTCCACAAGCACTTACAATATTATACTTATATAATTGTACGATTTCCGGGGTGCTCGTTAGCCGGGGGTCCACTGTATTTAATATCAGTTTTTATTAATTTGTTATACCTTAAATTATTCTGGAATAAATATGATAGGTAGATAACCTTTATTGATAGTAATAGTATTATTTTACAACACTTTATAGTACCGTGAGCTAACCCATCCTCACGCCATGATGGTCCATCAGCAACTGAGAGACTGCTCCACCTTCTCCCTCTCAGCCCTGCCCACCCTTCAATACCTATATGTCAGTTTTTATTAATTTATGCATCTTTATCATGCTTCTACATTATTTATGTTATACCTAATATTATCCTGGAATAAATATAGGTAGATATTATTTATTGATAGTAATAGTATAATTATACAATAACAAATCTAGAAGCAGTGCTTTCAAACTGGGTCTAGACCAGTTGATGATGTCTTACCGTCAGCTGTATAATGTACTGCAGGGTAAAAGAGCCCAGAGATCTATGGGCTCTGGTGGTCTGGTGGCTAAAGCTCTCGCTTCACACGACGAGGGCCTGGGTTCGATTCCCAGCCAGGGCAGAAACATTGGGCGTGTTTCTTTACACCTGTTGTCTATGTTCCCCATCAGTAAAATGGGTACCTGGGTGTTAGTCGACTGGTGTGAGTCGCATCCTAGTACACTGACCTAATCTGCCCGAAATGCTCAACATAACAAGGGACTTTCTATATAGTAGTATGTCACTGATGTCAGCTAGGCCTGTATACCATGTACATGTACTTGTAGTAAATAAAGATATTATTATTATTACAGCATTTATGCACACTCCAATACAACCATCGACTTTAGTACCAGAACTTCTACCATCCACTTCTGCCGACAACCAACAACCATCCACCTCAGCCCAGTAGGGCCACACCATCCATATCCACTCTCTTCACAACCATCCAGAAACATCATTACCCACAATTTAAGGTAAGAAATACTATTATTTCTATTGCATTTGTAGTCTTAAGCAGTAATATATCACAACAATGAACTACAATTACATATTCACCTTCAATTTTTGCAAGATCTGTTGGTCTAAAAAAAAAAACTTGTTTGGCTTTTTGGGGATTCCCAGGAACGTAACCCTATTTTTCCCATAAGTTCTTTTAATTATCTAACACAAATTTATCTAACACAAATTTATCTAACACAACGTTTTTTCTGTAGACTAATAGATTGCTCATTGCTTTATAATTTGTTCATGAGTGCAACCATGTACAGACGTAAGTAAATTTACTTACATGATTCATTACCTTGTAACTAGTGAATTAATTACCATTGTACCTTGTTCAGCTATCAAAACTTTGGGGCCCAGTCTCTGGACCCTATATATACCTCTGTAATCTGCAAATACCTTTGTAACTTGTCATGATTGTGACCATCTGAGTTCATTACCTTTGTAACTTGCTCAGCTATCAAACTTTGAGGTCCAGTCCCTGGACCCATTATGTACCTCTGTAATCTTTTGACTACCGCCCACAGGATGGGTATGGGGTGCATAATAAAGATATCAAACTAAAACTAACAACGTTTTTCAGGAACGTAACTACCGTGCTAAATGACGGTCTACTGTATATATATTATATATAAATCTGTAGTGGAGGGAATGTGGGGTAGGGGTCGTCCTAGAAAAGAATGGAGGGAGGCGGTAGAGGAGGTTTTGTGTGCAAGGGGCTTTGACATCCAGGAGGCATGTGTGAGCATTTTAGATAGGAGTGGAGGCAAATGCATACTTAGGTAACTTTGTTTCTATAGCATTAACAAATAAAATAATCCATTCTCTTGTACTCTTGTACTCTTTGTAACTCATCTAATAATAATAATAATAATAATAATAATAATATAGGTAGTAGGTTGGTAGACAGCAACCACCCAGGGAGGTACTACCGTCCTGCCAGGTGACTGTGAAACAGAAACCTGAAACTGTTTTACATGATGGTAGGATTGCTGGTGTCTTTTTTCTGTCTCATAAACACGCTGGATAACAGGTATATCTAGCTACTTCTACTTACACTTTAGGTCACACTACACTGGCATACACATGCATATATATACATACACACATCTAGGTTTTTCTTCTTTTTCTTAATAGCTCTTGTTCTTTTTATTTTCTCTATTGTCCATGGGGAAGTGGAAAAGAATCTTTCCTCCGTAAGCCATGCGTGTCGTATGAGGCGACTAAGATGCCGGGAGCAATGGGCTAGTAACCCCTTCTCCTGTACAAATCTACTAAAAACGAGAAGAAGAAAAACTTTATAAAATTGGGGTGTCTGAATGTGCGTGGATGTAGTGCGATGATAAGAAAGAGATGATTGCCGATGTTATGAATGAAAAGAAGTTGGATGTCCTGGCCCTAAGCGAAACAAAGCTGAAGGGGGTAGGCGAGTTTCAGTGGGGAGAAATAAATGGGATTAAGTCAGGAGTATCTGAGAGAGTTAGAGCTAAGGAAGGGGTAGAATTATGTTGAAGGATCAGTTATGGAAGGAAAAGAGGGAATATAAATGTGTAAATTCAAGGATTATGTGGATTAAAATAAGGGTCGGATGCGAAAAGTGGGTCATAATAGCGTGTATGCACCTGGAGAAGAGAGGAGTGTAGAGGAGAGAGAGAGATTTTGGGAGATGTTAAGCGAATGTATAGGAACTTTTGAACCAAATGAGAGAGTAATTGTGGTAGGGGACCTAAATGCTAAAGTGGGAGAAACATGCAGAGAGGGTGTAGTAGGTAAGTTTGGGGTGCCAGGTGTAAATGATAATGGGAGCCCTTTGATTGAACTTTGTATAGAAAGGGGTTTAGTTATAGGTAATACATATTTTAAGAAAAAGAGGATAAATAAGTATACAAGATATGATGTAGGGCGTAATGACAGTAGTTTGTTGGACTATGTATTGGTAGATAAAAGACTGTTGAGTAGACTTCAGGATGTACATGTTTATAGAGGGGCTACAGATATATCAGATCACTTTTTAGTTATAGCTACAGTGGGAGTAAAAGGTAGATGGGATACAAGGAAAATAGAATCAGTAAGTAAAAGAGAGGTGAAGGTTTATAAACTAAAAGAGGAGGCAGTTAGGGTAAGATATAAACAACTATTGGAGGATAGATGGGTTAGTGAGAGTGTAGGCAATGGGGTCGAAAATGTATGGGGTAGATTTAAAAATGTAGTGTTAGAGTGTTCAGCAGAAGTTTGTGGTTACAGGCGAGTGGGTGCAGGAGGGAAGAGGAGCGATTGGTGGAATGATGATGTAAAGAGAGTAGTAAGGAGAAAAAGTTAGCATATGAGAGGTTTTTACAAAGTAGAAGTGATGCAAGGAGGGAAGAGTATATGGAGAGAAAAGAGAGGTTAAAAGAGTGGTGAAGCAATGTAAAAAGAGAGCAGATGAGAGAGTGGGTGAGATGTTATCAGCAAATTTTGTTGAAAATAAGAAAAAGTTTTGGAATGAGATTAATAAGTTGAGGAAGCCTAGAGAACAAATGGATTTGACAGTTAAAAATAGGAGAGGAGAGTTATTAAATGGAGAGTTAGAGGTATCGGGAAGATGGAGAGAATATTTTGAGGATTTGTTAAATGTTGATGAAGACAGGGAAGCTGTGATTTCGTGTGTAGGGCAAGGAGGAATAACATCTTGTAGGAGTGTGGAAGAGCCAGTTGTGGGTGTAGGGGAAGTTCGTGAGGCAGTGGGTAGAATGAAAGGGGTAAGGCAGCTGGGATTGATGGGATAAAGATAGAAATGTTAAAAGCAGGTGGGGATATAATTTTGGAGTGGTTGGTGCTATTATTTAATAAATGTATGGAAGAGGGTAAGGTACCTAGGGATTGGCAGAGAGCGTGTATTGTTCCTTTGTATAAAGGCAAAGGGGACAAAAGAGAGTGCAAAAATTATAGGGGAATAAGTCTGTTGAGTGTACCTGGTAAAGTGTATGGTAGAGTTATTATTGAAAGAATTAAGAGTAAAACAGAAAGCAGGATAGCAGATGAACAAGGGGCTTTAGGAAAGGTAGGGGTGTGTAGACCAAGTGTTTACAGTGAAACATATAGGTGAACAGTATTTGGATAAGGGTAAAGATGTTTTTGTGGCATTTATGGATTTGGAAAAGGCGTATGATAGGGTAGATAGGGGGCAATGTGGCAGATGTTGCAGGTGTATGGAATAGGAGGAAGGTTACTGAAAGCAGTGAAGAGTTTTTATGAGGATAGTGAGGCTCAGGTTAGAGTGTGTAGGAGGGAAGGGACTATTTCCCAGTAAAAGTGGGCCTTAGACAAGGATGTGTGATGTCACCGTGGTTGTTCAATATATTTATAGATGGGGTTGTAAGAGAAGTGAATGCGAGGGTCTTGGCAAGAGGTGTTGGGCTAAAAGATAAAGAAGCAAATACAAAGTGGGAGTTGTCACAGTTGCTTTTTGCTGATGACACTGTGCTTTTGGGAGATTCTGAAGAGAAGCTGCAGAGGTTGGTGGATGAATTTGGTAGGGTGTGTAAAAGAAGAAAATTGAAAGTGAATATAGGAAAGAGTAAGGTGATGAGGATAACAAAAAGAATAGGTGACGAAAGATTGATATCAGATTGGAGGGAGAGAGTATGGAGGAGGTGAATGTATTCAGATATTTGGGAGTGGATATGTCGGCGGATGGGTCTATGAAGGATGAGGTGAATCATAGAATTGATGAGGGAAAAGGGTGAGTGGAGCACTTGAGTCTGTGGAGACAAAGAACCTTGTCCATGGAAGTAAAGAGGGAATGTATGAGAGTATAGTTATACCAACGCTCTTATATGGGTGTGAAGCATGGGTGATGAATGTTGCAACGAGGAGAAGGCTGGAGGCAGTGGAGATGTCATGTCTGAGGTCAATGTGTGTGTGAATATAATGCAGAGAATTCGGAGTTTGGAAATTAGGAGGAGGTGCGGGATTACCAAAACGATTGTTCAGAGAGCTGAGGAGGGGTTGTTGAGGTGGTTTGGACATGTAGAGAGAATGGAACGAGACAGAGTGACTTCGAGAGTGTATAAATCTGTAGTGGAGGGAAGGCGGGGTAGGGGTCGGCCTAGGAAAGGTTGGAGGGAGGGGGTAAAGGAAGTTTTGTGTGCGAGGGGCTTGGACTTCCAGCAAGCATGTGTGAGCGTATTTGATAGGAGTGAATGGAGGCATATGGTTTTTAATACTTGACGTGCTGTTGGAGTGTGAGCAAAGTAACATTTATGAAGGGATTCAGGGAAACCGGCAGGCCGGACTTGAGTTCTGGAGATGGGAAGTACAGTGCCGGCACTTTGAAGGAGGGGTGTTAATGTTGCAGTTTTATAACTGTAGTGTAAAGCACCCTTCTGGCAAGACAGTGATGGAGTGAATGATGATGAAAGTTTTTCTTTTTCGGGCCACCCTGCCTTGGTGGGAATCGGCCGATGTGTTAATAAAAAAAAAAAAATAATAATAATATTTTTATTTCGTTGCAAGTTACAAGTATACATAGGTATTGGTAGTTACAATTATAAAACTGTAATGCAAGGAGAGCCACTGGCATGCCAAGGCATTAGGGGCAGCTTAGTCTAAAGACTTATTCACTATGTACATAATACTAGAGAAATTGATTGAGTTTATTCTAGTTATATATTTTATTTCAAATTACAATATGATAATACTATACTATTAAAAAGACAATACTAGAGAAGTTGGTTGAGTTTATTCTAGTTGTATATTTTATTTCAAATTACAATATGTTGATGCTATACTAGTAAAATAACAATACTAGAGAAATTTATTGAGTTTCTTCTAGTTATATATTTTATTTCAAATTACAATATGATGATACTATACTATTAAAATGACAATATGATGATATGAAATTGCAACAAGTGTTAAGGAGGATGATAATATAAAACTGAGATTATCTTAAGGAAAATAACATTGGGTTTGAAAGTTGTTACCATATAAACTGTTATTGCAATACAATTAATTGTTTTGATTTGTTTGAACTGATTTAATAAATTGCATTACTACAAATAATAAATTATTATGTTCAACTTATGTTCAAATTTCACTACTTAAATACACAATTATACTTATTTTGTAAATTATTAACACCGGCCATTTCCCACCAAGGCAGGGTGACCCGACAAAGAAAAACTTTCATCATCATTCACTCCATCACTGTCTTGCCAGAGGTATGCTTACACTACAGCTACAAAACTGCAACATTAACACCCCTCCTTCAGAGTTCTAGCACTGTACTTCCCATCTCCAGGAATCAAGTCCAGCCTGCAGGTTTCCCTGAAACCCTTCATAAATGTTACCTTGCTTACACTCTAACAGCACGTCAAATCCTAAAAACCATTTGTCTCCATTCGCTCCTATCTAACACGCTCACGCACGCTTGCTGGAAATCCAAGCCCCTCGCACACAAAACCTCCTTTACCCCCTCACTCCAACCTTTTCTAGGCCGACCCCTACCCCGCCTTCCCTCCACTACAGATTTATACACTCTTGAAGTCATTCTATTTTGTTCCATCCTCTCTATATGTCCAAACCATCTCAACAACCCCTCCTCAGCTCTCTGGATAATAGTTTTGGTAATCCCACACCTCCTCCTAATCTCCAAACTACGGATTCTCTGCATTATATTCACACCACACATTGCACTCAGACATGACATCTCCACTGCCTCCAGCCTTCTCCTTGTTGCAACATTCATAACCCATATCTCACACCCATACAAGAGTGTTGGTATAACTATACTCTCATACATTCCCCTTTTTGCTTTCATGGATAAAGTTCTGTCTCCACAAGCTCCTCAGTGCACCACTCACCTTTTTCCCCTCGTTAATTCTATGATTCACCTCATCCTTCATATACCCATCTGCTAACACATCCACTCCCAAATATCTGAACACATTCACCTCCTCCATACTCTCTCCCTCCAATCTGATATCCAATCTTCCGTTATCTAATTTTTTGTTATCCTCATCACCTTACTCTTTCCAATATTCACTTTCAATTTCCTTCTTTTACATACTCTACCAAACTCATCCACCAACCTCTGCAACTTCTCTTCAGAATCCCCCAAAAGCACAGTGTCATCAGCAAAGAGCAACTGTGACAGCTCCCACTTTGTGTTAGATTCTTTATCTTTTAACCCCACACCTCTTGCCAACACCCAAGCATTCACTTCTCTTACAACTCCATCTATAAATATATTAAACAACCATGGTGACATTACACATCCCTGTCTAAGGCCTACTTTTACTGGGAAATAATCTCCCTCTCGCCTACATACTCTAACCTATGCCTCACTATCCTCGTAAAAACTTTTCACCGCTTTCAATAACCTACCTCCTATTCCATACATTTGCAACATCTGCCACATTGCCCCCCTATCCACCCTATCATATGCCTTTTCCAAATCCATAAATGCCACAAACACCTCTTTACACTTATCTAAATATTGTTCACCTATATGTTTCACTGCAAACACTTGGTCTACACACACCCCTGTCTACTATAATTTTTACCATTTAGTCTATTGTTAATTAATTTTAAGAATGCCCACAATGCTCTGCATATTAGGGGCTTTTGGCATGTACACCTCATTTATATCCAGAACTATGTACATCTTTGTATCATGTCACAATAAAAATTATTATTATTATTATTATTATTATTATTATTAATGGTTTTTGAGACCTGATGTGTTGTTAGAGTGTGAGCAAGGTAACATTTTGTGAAGGGATTCAGGGAAATCAGTTACCTAGACTCAAGTCCTGGAGATGGGAAGTACAATGCCTGCACTCTAAAGAAGGGGGTTAGAGATATTTGCTGTGTAGAGCTTCCCTCCCTTCCTCAAATTACACCCTATCCTGTTCCTATTTCCTTGGTGTTGTATGATTCATACAGGTTTAACACTTCCCATAATTTTAATAATTTTATACAGTACTTTGGAACAACATGAGGTATTTATAAAGTTGCACCTAACTTTTAGCCAGAATAAGACATAGTATAATATCAAGGTTTGAGAATGTACTTCAAGAGACTCACAACAGCAACAGCATTGGAGGAGAGAACTTCTGAAGGTGGAAGGACTGCAAGGTAAGCCACGTTAACCAACACATACACTGTTGTCACCAGCGGTAATGCTACCCAGATGGCCCGTGGCAGGTTCCTGAAATATAAGTAAGTAGATTTAGGCACAGGTACACAAAAGTACAATTATCATACAATGGACCCCCGATTTACGTGCTGCTCCAACTCGAACAATTATGTAAGTGTATTTTTTGTAAGTGCTTTTGTAAGTGCATTTTTGGGGGTCTAAAAGGACTGATCTAATTTACATTATTCCTTATGGGAACAAATTCGTTTGGTAATGGCACTTGAACAGCATTCTGGAACGAATTATGGCCGTTAACCGGGGGTCCACTGTATTTCCATTGTGGTCCTTGTAATACTTTATTATTTAAATCTTAAAAGTTAAAACAGCTAAGTAACTCAACTGTGTGAAAAACAGTTACAATAAAAGGAAATACAATACTAGCAAAGTAAACTGAGTTACATTAACATTAAAGAGAGGATCAGCATATAATAATAGGTACATGAATGTTACCTATACAAGAAATCTCTCTCCTCCCTTTCTGTAGCTTCAGTCATCAGGTTCTGGGCTACTTTTGTAAAGTGAAACATAGCCTTTTTTCACTTTCAAATAAATATATAAAAGCCTGATAACATATTTGCACAAATATGTATTATGTGAGCAATAGAGCTAGGCCTAATGAATGCATATACAGTATACACATTACATACAATAAAATATTTTCACCCTTAACTTATAGTTGTTGTTTATGTTGTTTAATGTTTGCCAGTACAGTGGTACCTTGAGTTTCGGCCATAATTCGTTCCAGAAGGCTGTTCAAGTGCCGTTACAGAACGAATTTGTTCCCATAAGGAATAATGTAAATTAGATTAGTCCGTTTCAGACCCCCAAAAATACACTAACAAAAGCACTATATGGCTTGGCACGAGTCATAATCATAAGATGACCCATCACTGGTACAGCATGTAAGCTACAGGCAGAGTTGTAGCAGGGGTCCATGGTCGCAGGTGCACTCATGTGGCCTGGTGGGAAAAGTTCTCGCTTCACACAGTGAGGGTCCAGGTTCGATTCCCGGTGAAGGGGTGGAAACATTGGACATGTTTCCTTACAACGGTTGTCTATGTTCACCCATCAGTAAAATGGGTAGTACTGGGAGTTAGTCGACTGGTGTGGGTCGCATCCTGGGACAAAACAGACCTAATTTGCCTGAAATGCTCTACATAACAAGTGGCTTTCTATATATAGTAGTATGCCATTGATGTCAGCTAGGCCTGTATACCTTGTACATGTACTTGTAGTAAATAAAGACATTATTATATTATATTATTATTAACTTGCTCTTGCTCTACAGAATGTAACTCTCTGGACTCTGGAGCTCATGGTAGGAGGAGTAAGTCACACAGTCGTCTTGACCATTCCCACAGTAAGCATTCATATCAAGTGGTATACCACTTACAGTCCTATGGCGGGGGCAGCCCTATGACAAGGGCATGGTGAATCTTTCAACTCCAACACACCTCCAGTTGGAGGTGTGTTGGAGGTGTGTTGAACACCTAACGTCGCCTGTCATGGTAACCAGAAAAACGAGAGCTTATAGTGAGTGGTGAATATATTTATTGCAGGTAGTCTTAATAAATGAAAACTACTGTATTAGTGAAGTGCTGTAAAGTGGGCGCCACCTGCATCTATATGAAACAATTGTAATAAATGAAATGACTGTAACACCTTAAAGATATAAGTAGCTTTGCTGAGGGAAGTTTGAGTAGGACATATTGTAATCTTACTTTGCATTTCCATGCTCCAAAGAATGAGCATGGGAAGCATAATAAACTTACCACTTAGCAGCATCTCCAGGATGCTGCTAAGTGGTAAGTTTACACTTTAGTACATTTATAATGTGCTAAACTAACAGGAGACAAGGTTTAAAAAAATGCATATGGGTTAAAATGCATATCATCTTTCAATTTATTCATCGAGAAATATCTGTGGAGATGCTGCTTAATGGCACATTCAGAGAAGCCTAAAGAGTCTGACTTTGCCCACTCTAAATAATGCATTACCATTGATTTTTGTCTTTTGCATGTGTGTGACCTAATTCATGTCTGCATAACTCATTACAATTGTGACCAGACATAAACATGTAAATAGTTCATTACCACTGTAACTTGTTTAGCTATCAAAACTTTGCAGCCCAGACCCCTGACCTATTATGTACCTCTAATGTTGAGCTACATTCTCTGGACCCATTATGTACCCATTTTGTGCGCTATTACACCATGGTCGCACTTGTTGCAGGCTTTCCCAAAGGCTGTGTAGACTATTGTATTGTAATACTGTACTGTATTGTAAATATTTTCTTATATATTTCTCACCATCATTTATAAACAATTTAACGTCACAATATTTCATCAAATGTTTTTGTGAGTTCCTATGAAGAAGTACCAGTGTTACTACAACACCAGTGTTACTACAACACCAGTGTTACTACAACATCAGTGTTACTACAACACCAGTGTTACTACAGCACCAGTGTTACTACAGCACCAGTGTTACTACAGCACCAGTGTTACTACAGCACCAGTGTTACTACAACACCAGTTTTACTACAACACCAGTATTACTACAACACCAGTATTACTATAACACCAGTGTTACTACAACACCAGTGTTACTACAACACCAGTGTTACTACAACACCAGTGTTACTATAACACCAGTGTTACTACACCTGTGTTATTACAACAACAGTATTACTACAACACCAGTGTTACTACAACACCAGTGTTACTACAACATGTGTTACTACAACACCAGTGTTACTACAACACCAGTGTTACTATAGCACAAGTGTTACTACAGCACCAGTGTTACTACAGCACCAGGTTACTACAACACCAGTGTTACTACAACACCAGTGTTACTACAACACCAGTTACTACAACACCAGTGTTACTACAGCACCACTGCTACTACAACACCAGTGCTGCTACATCAGTGTTACTACAACACCAGTGATACTACAACACCAGTTACTACAGCATCAGTATTACTATATCTGTTACTACAGCATCAGTGTTACTAGAGCATCAGTGTTACTACAGAATTAGTGTTACTACAGCATCAGTGTTACTACAACATCAGTGTTACTACAGTACCAGTATTACTACAACACCAATGTTACTATAACACCAGTGTTACTACAGCATCAGAATTACTGCATCGGTGTTACTACAGCATCAGTGGTACTACAGCATCAGTTACTACAACATCAGTGTTACTACAGCATCAGTGTTACTACAGCATCAGTGTTACTACAACACCAGTGTTACTACAGTATCAGTGTTACTACATCAGTGTTACTACAGCATCAGTGTTACTACAACATCAGTGTTACTACAACATCAGTGTTACCAGTATCAGTGTTACTACAACATCAGTGTTACTACAACATCAGTGTTACTACAGCATCAGTGTTACTACATCACCAGTATTACTACAACACCAGTGTTACTACAACATCAGTGTTACCAGTATCAGTGTTTCTACAGCATCAGTGTTACTACAACATCAGTGTTACTCGGGGCAAGGCACTATAAGCTCAATGATCTTGACAACAATAGAGTCTTTTAAGCCCTTGTGTTGTACCTGGAGGCCCCCTCCTCTCATGGCTAGGAGGGAGGGAATAAGGGAGGCCCCCTCCTCTCATGGCTAGGATGGAGGGAATAAGGGAGGCCCCCTCCTCTCATGGCTAGGATGGAGGGAATAAGGGAGGCCCCCTCTCATGGCTAGGAGGGAGGGAATAAGGGAGGCCCCCTCCTCTCATGGCTAGGATGGAGGGAATAAGGGAGGCCCCCTCCTCTCATGGCTAGGATGGAGGGAATAAGGGAGGCCCCTCTCATGGCTAGGATGGAGGGAATAAGGGAGGCCCCCTCCTCTCATGGCTAGGATGGAGGGAATAAGGGAGGCCCCCTCTCATGGCTAGGAGGGAGGGAATAAGGGAGGCCCCCTCCTCTCATGGCTAGGAGGGAGGGAATAAGGGAGGCCCTCTCCTCTCATGGCTAGGAGGGAGGGAATAAGGGAGGCCCTCTCCTCTCATGGCTAGGAGGGAGGGAATAAGGGAGGCCCTCTCCTCTCATGGCTAGGAGGGAGGGAATGAGGGAGGCCCTCTCCTCTCATGGCTAGGAGGGAGGGAATAAGGGAGGCCCTCTCCTCTCATGGCTAGGAGGGAGGGAATGAGGGAAGCCCTCTCCTTTCATGGCTAGGAGGGAGGGAATGAGGGAGGCCCCCTCCTCTCATGGCTAGGAGGGAGGGAATAAGGGAGGCCCTCTCCTCTCATGGCTAGGAGGGAGGGAATGAGGGAAGCCCTCTCCTCTCATGGCTAGGAGGGAGGAAATAAGGGAGGCCCTCTCCTCTCATGGCTAGGAGGGAGGGAATGAGGGAGGCCCTCTCCTCTCATGGCTAGGAGGGAGTGACGAAGGGGACAGTGTTAAAATGTATTTATGGCTGTATACCCACCTATATGTACTCACCTATATGTAGTTGTTTGTGTCGATTCACAGCTCGTGTCCCCGCCTCCATGAGCTTTATCATACCTTTTCTTAAAGCTATGTATGGATCCTGCCTCCACTACATCACTCTCCATTTTTTTCCACTTATGACAACTCTATTACTGAAGAAACATTTCTTAACATCTGAGTTTTCAACATCCACTTGTGACCCCTTAATGCTGTCTTACATCTCTAAAACATTCTGTACCTATCCACATTGTCAATTCCTATCGGTATTTTATATATTGTTATCATGTCCCCTCCCCCTATCCCTCCTGTCCTCCAGAGTGTGTGTGTGTGTGTGTGTGTGTGTGTGTGTGTCAAGATGTCACACACAACAGCCTTCCTTCCAACATTTACTTTAACTGATAAATTTAACCTTAACTCTACCACAGTAATTAGCTAAAACCTTTTTGTTAATCAGGTAAAAGACTGTGTTATCAGGTAAAGTGTTTCTGGTAATTTCATCTGGTGTTTCCATTCCAGTAGTACCTGTTATTGTCTCCCTCTTTCCTACCTCCTCTCCTTCAATAATACCTTTATTTCTACAAGGTATACACACCATAGCTGACATACTACTATATAGAAAGTCCCTTCTTATGCTGAGCATTTCCCGCAAAATAGGTCAGTTTTTATCCCAGGATGCGACCCACACCAGTCCTCTAACACCCAGGTGCCCATTTTCCTGGTGGGTGAACATAGACAACCGGTGTAAGGAAACACGCCCAGTGTTTCCACCCTTGCCGGGAATCGAACCCGGACCCTCAGCGTGTCAAGCGAGAGCTTTTACCACCAGGAAACCAGGCTCTCTCCCTCTCTCTCTCAGGTTAGATTCACAAGCATGGAGGAAACGTAGGGACATATTTAATTATGCCTGTGCCTACACAAAGGTAAAAATAGGTGCCTGAGTGTCAGCCGACTGTCATGGGTCGCATCCTGGGGAAAATTATTTATTGGAAAACTGTGGACCTGCTGGAAGACATATCCTGTGTAGGTGTTCATCCTGCACGAAAAAATATCCTGTTTAAGTAACTCTTGATGGAAGAAACATCCTTTATAAATATAGACCTGCTGAAAATAATATCCTGTGTAAGTAACTCCAGTTACTTACACAAGTTAATATGTGCTCTTCGTACAGACACAAGTATGTGTCTGTACACAGCATACTTGTTTACAAACACAAGTATGTCTTTGTACAGACACAAGTATGTCTGCTCTGTGTAAACATTTTTCTTCAGTCGAGGCGTCAAAAAAATAAAGCTGAGTTTTGCATACTTGTGTCTTTGTTACACGACCCACACGGGTTTAGAGCTTTCCTCTCCACAAAACACTCTCCAATATGTAGTTCAAACTCCTTTTGGGGAAATTTGAAGCTGCTGTTTGCTGATGACGCGGCAGTTTTGGAATCAATGGAAGCACCACGAAATCTCTCACTGAATATACAAAGAAGGGGATGTATGAGAGTGTAGTGTTCACTTGTGTGTATGGGTGTATACCTGGAGTATACCTGGAGGGTGTTCCAGGAATCAATGCCTTCCCCTCCTCCCCCCGAGGCCTCGTGTGAGGTAAGGGGTGTGTTGATGCTGCCTGCGGCGAGGAAGCTGGAGGCAGTGGTAGATGTCATCTCTGAATTCAGTGTGTGGTGTGAATGTTATACACGGATAGTGTAGTAGCATGAAAGAAATTGTAAGATAGTGTGGTGGTATGAAATGTATTGTAAAATAGTACGGCGGTATGGAAGGCATTGTAATATAGTGTGGTGGTATGGAAGGCATTAAGATAGTGTGGTGGTATGAAATCTATTGTAAGATAGTGAGGTAGCATGCAAGAAATTGTAAGATAGTGTGGTGGCATGGAAGAAACTGTAAGATAGTGTGGTGGCATGGAAGAAACTAAGATAGTGTGGTTGCATGGAAGGTATACTCTATTTCAGAGTGTAAGAGGGGGCCGTTGATACATTGTTTTCACATATAACTGTTAGTACAAGAAAGGCTGATTAAATTGTGTATAAATCAGGGGTTCACAAAAGTGTAGGCAACTTTTCAGTGAAGGTTGGAGAGAAGAGTGGGCTAAGACCTTGAGTAACTTTAAAAAGAGATTGGTCAAATATGTGAGGAAAAAGGACTGGGTTTGATGAGTACCTGTGGTGCTTGTTGCATGCAAAGAGTATGTAACCTTTATTCGGAACATTTTAAACACACCCACATAGGCTCCCCTCCAACCAGCGAACCATCGTTAAGGGTTTGGCGATGGGGCCCCATCATCAAATCAAAGACTCGGTTCAGCCAATTAAAATGCGAGTTTAACAATGACAAAGGTGACGTGGATACCACTCGCAGTTTGTCATTGGAATTCCTGCATAGAGCTGGTTGTGGAAAGTTGTCTGTCTTTTGGCTGCTGTTTAGCCTAGACAACCGTGGCGTGCACTAAATACTACTCCTTTGTATATAGTGTACATATGTGTAAAAAGCCCTTTTCTATGTACTTGGTGAAGGAAAAGACAAAAGTCTTATATATTCATAACTGCTTGGTGAAGGAAATACAAATTCAAAGCATCTTCTACTGTGTTTCTTTGCTCCAAGCTCCCTTTTACACTCAGGTTAACAGGCCATTGAACCTGAGGTTGTCATATTGCTGAAGCAAATTCTTGGGTAACTTTGAGAAAAGGTTGGATAAATACGTAGGTGGGAATGGGTGATTTTGATAAGGACTTGCCTTGTATGGGCCGGTAGGCCTGCTGCAGTGTTCCTGCATTCTTATGTTCTTATCCTCTTTAAGGGGGGCTCCTTGACGAGGTAAAGAGGCTATCGGTCTGAGGAATTGGACCTTTTGGTCTTCTTCCTCAGACCAAACCTAATTACCCCCCAATCCCCCCTTCCCTATCCCATCTCCATCCTCCCTTTTTCCCTTTCCTCCTCTTCCTCCTCATCCCTCCCTTAGTTCCTTCCCAGTTTTACACTGGGAGCTTCTCTCCTCAGGCATTCTCGTTCCTAGGTAGGGGGAAGGGTATCGTGGTCCATCCCATTCCGTTGAGGTCCTTGGCGGTGGTGTAGTTTGCCGTGGAATCTGGATCGCCTGGGGATGTCCTGATCCCTCTCCCGTCACCCGGGGGGTGGCCTTGGGTATCTTTCGGGCGACAGGTGTATCTCTGGAGGCCACCTTTCGGATTCCAGGGGTGGTGAACAAAGGCGGTATGCTTTGTGGTGGATATCCGGCCGCCCTCTCTTTTGTCCGCCGAGATGGCTCGGTGGATGTGAGGTTGCTATCCTGGATTGCTGGTTTACTGGCATGAAGGGTAGGGTATGGCATGGGTTCCATGCAGCATCTGCACTACTTGCGGTGTTGAGGTCCTCTTGGGCACGGAGGGGGATTTACGCTCCCTTTCATTCCTCCTAGGAGCTATTCCTCCACATTCCCCCCTTTTTTTTATTCTTTTTTTTAATTTATTTTCTTCTTTCTTTTTTTTCTTAAAAATAAAAAGAAAGAAGTAACCTAACCATGGCTGACCCAATCCATGAACCCACTACCCCCGGGCCCCTTTCTGATACCGCACCCAGTATTGACCCTGCCTCGTTAAAGGACAACTCTTTGGACACCTCTCATGCCCCTGTACCTCTTGCTGGTGCCGGGTTCGTCACCTGCTTCAGGTACCTAGGTTCTGACCCCTTTTGACATATCTGACCTTCGCTCTTCTCTGACCTTGATTCCGGCTTCTCCCTCGGACCACCCCCGGTCCCACACCCAAACGACCAAGACCCACACATGACGATTCGACACTTCCTTCTCCTTCATCTCAGAAACGACCAGCTTGTCACACACTCCCCTTAAACTCTGTTTCAAACTACTCAATGGACAAAGTTTTTTACTCTGCGACCAACTTCTCCTAATACCTATCTTTCAGACCATAGTATTGGTAAGGCTCTGCTACGCCATGTTGGTAAAGACATCTCATTTCACGCTCTCAAGAGCGGCACTCCCGTCATCATGGTCCAGAATGCTAGCCAAGCTCGCGATCTTTCTCTTCTTACAACCATTGATACTGCTCCTGTTACTATTGACAAGCACCATTCCCTCAATTCTTGTTGTGGTTCTGTCATTTTGCCCCACACCATTGTCCAACGGAATTTCCAGACATGTGGTGATGACATTTTAGAGCAGCTTGAGCTCCAAGAACTCCCTATCCTTAAAGTTGACACTTTTGTCCTCCCGGCCAACAAGCAAAGACGTTATCCTTGCAATATAGCTCGTTTAACATTTGACTGCCGTGAACTACCACCTTCGATTTACATTGCAGGTCAACGTTTACAAGTTCGAAAGGTGACCCCTACACCACAACAGTGTAGAAACTGCTGGCGTTTTGGTCATCCAGAGAAATATTGCAGGTCCATGGCCGAATGCCCAGTCTGTGGTGCTGACGACCATGCCAGTTCTTCTTGTACTCTACCTCCCTCTTGCCTTAACTGTCATGAGGCACATTCGTCGTATTCTCGCCGTTGTCAGGTTTACCTGAATGAGCGGGAAATCCGTTGTCTCAAAGAGGCGGAAGGCTTCTCATATGCTATGGCCGTATCTCATCTACGCCTTCAAGGGAGACTTCCCCGCATTTCCTATTCTCGAATTGCTAAACGTCGCCCCGCTTCTGGGGTCCCAACTTCTATGGCTTCCTCTGTGGTCGCCTCATCCGCAATCACCCGTCTCGAATCCTTTTGATATTCTTGGCTCCGAGGTCCCTACCTCGGCTTCCCATACTGTCCACACTCCTTCCTCTACTCACTCGCACAATTCTGAGTCTACAAGTCCTCGTCCTTCACCTAAACCTCAGCGCCCCCTTCTCATAAGCCCGGCAAAAAATCCCTACTGCCAAGTTCTTCGCCTCCGATTAGTTCTGTAACGTGTGTGAAGGTTCACCCTCCTCCTCATACACTACCTTCATCCCCTGTCCCCTCCCAAACCCCTACAACAGCTTCCTCTTCTATCTCCTCGTCCTCTACTTTAGTACAGTCTATAGACTCCCCGATAGTTGCTCCCTCTTCTTCCATTTCTAATGTAGTCCCACATTCTGCATCTTTGACTTCCGAAACACTGGAAGCTATTGCAGAATATATTTCAGAGACTGGACCGATGATAGACACTACTCCACCTGAGGTTCCTCATCTCTCTTCTTCGTCTCAATCCCCCCCCCTTCCTTCACAACGTCCTCCTCCCTCTCTGATTACAGGTCTTCCGCTGCCTCCACACATGGACTTTTCTAACCCTAGTCCATAGATTCCTCTCACTTCCACTTATATCTTTCTCTCCATAATTCATGGCTTATTTGCAGTGGAATATCCGAGGCCTCAGGGGTAACCAGGGTGAACTTCAGGTGTTGCTCTCCCAGTTTTCCCCTGTTGGGGTCTGTTTGCAAGAACCCAAATTACAATCCACTGTTATCAGGCCCTTTTCAGGCTATGATTTGTTATATTCATCGGATCCTTTTTCCGATGGAACCTTTAACGAAAGTGCTCTTCTTATACACACTGGTGTTCCATACCTTCAGCTCTATGTCCCTTCTTCCTTACATTACACCGCAGCCCGTATCCACTTGAATAAGTGGTATACACTCTGTTCTTTATATCTCCCCTTCGCGGGCATTGTCTATCCCAGATGTTGATTTTCTGGTTTCTTCCTTACCGCCACCCCTTCTATTACTTGGCGATTTTAACGCACACCATTTTCTCTGGGGAGGGTCGCACTGTGACTCCCGTGGCATTCAGTTGGAGGCATTTCTTGCTTCTCTTCCCCTCCATGTTTTAAATACGGGTACTCCTACCCATTTTGATCCTCGAACTCATTCTTTCTCCTGTATCAATCTCTCCATCTGCTCTTCCTCAACAGTCCTTGACTTCACCTGGTCTGTCCTCCCAGACTTACATGACAGCGCTCATTTCCCAATCATCCTTAAGTCCCCTCTGTTTTCTCCACCTCCTCATTGCCCACGCTGGCAATTTGACCAGGCGAAATGGGACCTTTACGCACATCTTACTGCCTTTCATGAGGTTCCTACCTCGTCCTCCATTGATGAGGTTTTACATCTCTTTTCGTCCTCCATCTTCACAGCGGCTTCACATTCTATTCCCCAAACCTCGGGCAAGCATCCTCAGAAGTGCATGCCTTGGTGGTCTCCTGCTTGTGCTCGGGCAGTGCGTTTGAAACGTGCTGCATGGGGCAGGTATCGGTATAACAGAACCACAGAGAGACTCCTTGATTTTAAGCAGAAGAGAGCTATTGCTCGCTGTGTCATACGTGATGCTAAACGCACTTGCTGGCGAGATTACGTTTCTACTGTTACTTCGGCTTCCTCGATGAGTGCAGTCTGGAAGAAAGTGCGGAAATTAAGTGGTAAATTCTCCCCCGACCCGGCTCCTGTTCTTCAGGTTGCTGGTGTTGATATAGCACACCCTCTTGTCGTTGCCACTGAAATTGGTAATCATCTTGTCCGCATTTCTCAGGGGCTCCATCTATGCCCCTCGTTCCTTTCTTCTAAGTCTGCCAGCGAGTTAAAGCCCTTAGATTTTTCTTCTCTTAGAGAAGAATCCTTTAATGTGCCTTTTACCCTTCAAGAACTGGAGGCAACACTCTCTGCTTGCCGATCATCGGCAGATGGGCCAGACGGCATACATATTCGTATGCTACAGCATTTACATCAGTCTGCTCTTACTGTCCTCTTACGACTCTTTAATCTCATATGGTCGCAAGGAGATCTTCCCCAGCTGTGGAAGTTTGCTCTTGTTCTCCCTTTTCGAAAACCAGGTACTACGGGACGTGATTCCTCTCACTACCGTCCCATCGCTCTTACCAGTGCAGTTTGCAAGTGATGGAACGTCTAGTTAATAGACGTTTGATGTGGTATTGAGACACACATAGTCTTCCCTAGTCAATATGGCTTCCGTAAGGGCCGTTCTGCCATTGACCCCTTGCTGTGCTTGGATATGTATATTCGTAATGCTTTGTGAATAACCATTCGTTATCGCTATCTTTTCGACCTTGAGAAGGCTTATGACACAACTTGGAGATATAATATCTTGGCCCAGCCCACTCTTTAGGCCTCCGAGGCAACCTACCAGTCTTTCTTAAGGCCTTCTAACTGACAGACATTTCCGGTCCGGGTTAGTAATGAACTCTCCCGAATTTGTCCAAGCTGAAGGTGTCCTCAGGGATGTGTTCTGAGCACAACACTCTTTCTGCTTGCTATAAATAATCTGGCATCTGTTCTCCCATCCAATATTTGGTCATCGCTCTATGTGGATGACTTTGCTATAGCTTGTGCAGGTGCTGACTGTCACCTCATTGCAGTTTCCCTCCAGCATGCCATCAACCGGGTTTCTGATTGGGCCACCACTCACAGGTTTAAATTTTCTAGTGGCAAAACTCATCAAATTACGTTTACTAGACGTTCAGTGGTCTCTGATCATCCATTGTACCTATACGGCTCACGTATCCCAAAACGTGATACAGTCAGGTTTCTCGGCCTCCTGTTCGACCGTCAATTGTCCTGGAAACCTCACATTACCTCTCTGAAGGCAACTTGTCACACCAGGCTGAACCTTCTTAAAACCCTCACACATCATTCATGGGGGGCTGATCGTAGAACTCTCCTTCGCCTACATTCAGCCCTAATTTTGTCAAAACTCGATTATGGTGACCAGATATATTCAGCGGCCTCCCCTGCTACTCTTTCCATCCTTAATTCCATCCATCACCAGGGATTACGCTTATGCCTTGGTGCATTTCGTTCTTCCCCGGTTGAGAGCCTCTATGTAGAAGCGAACATTCCATCCTTATCCGATCGTCGTGATGCACATTGCATTCGCTATTTTGTTCGCTCTCATGACCTCTGCAATCCTTCCATGTATAGGATTGTTACAGTTGTTAGTAGGCGCTCTTTATTTGTTCGTCGCCCCTGCTTACTTCATCCCTTTTCTCTTCATCTACATTCACTCCTGCCTTCCCTTCAGCTCCCACCTCTATATGTTCATGTGACATCTCCCTTTCCCCTGCCCCCTTGGGAAGTTCCTGCTGTCCGTGTCTGTTCTATTCCTCTACCTTGCACAAAAGCCCAACTACCTATGGCGGCTTCTCGCTCTTTCTTTCTAGACAATTTCCATTCTCATTCCCATGCCATCGCAGTATACACTGATGGTTCAAAGTCATCTGATGGCGTCGGATTCGCAGCAGTGTTTTCGGACAGCATCGTACGAGGGCATCTATTACCCTCGGCTAGCATATTTACGGCTGAATTGTATGCCATTCTTGTGGCACTTATCCGTATTGCATCTATGCCTGTGTCACCATTTGTGGTCGTTTCAGACTCCCTTAGTGCTTTACAGGCTATCTGTAAAATTGATACACCTCACCCTTTAGTTCTTCGTATCCACCTTTGCTTACGCCGTATCTTTAGCAAGCATAAAGATATTGTCTTTTGTTGGGTCCCTGGTCATGTTGACGTACAGGGCAATGAACAGGCAGACACTGCTGCGCGGTCAGCAGTACATGACCTTCCAGTTTCATATAGAGGTGTTCCTTTCACGGACTATTTTGCGGTCATTGCTACCCACCTTCGCACCCGTTGACAACAACGCTGGTCTGACCTGCTGAATAACAAACTTCATTCTATTAAACCAATTATAGGTTTCTGGCCTTCTTCTTGTCACAAATGTCGAGGCTGGGAGACTACACTCTCCAGTCTTCGCATCTGCCACACTCGTCTTACTCACGGGTATCTCATGGAGAGGCTCCCTGCCCCTCTCTGTGAGCATTGCCAGGTTCCAGTGTCTGTTCGACATATTCTTTTGGACTGCCCACTCTATCAACGAGCACACAGAATTTACCTCCAACGGCGTCTTCGCTCTGCGGCCCTTTCTTTACCTTCCCTTCTTGCAGATGGACCCTCTAATCCTGACACTCTCGTTGACTTTTTGACAGAAACTGACTTACTACACAAACTCTGAAGATTATACCTCTAGCACCTCCCTCAGTCCCTTCTACCTTGATCTCTTGCTACCCTCTATCCCTGCACTATCCACCATTCTGCTGTACTCCATACCCTACTAATCATCCATCTCCCTCTTACAACCCATTCTCCCTGCATCCTGCAATAACCTGCAGCGCTGTATAACCCCTGTGGTTTAGCGCTTCTATTTGATTATAATAATAATAATTATGTTCTTATGTCCTGCTGGAGGTTATGAAGTGATGGGAAAAATTATCTGCACAATGCTCTCTAAATTCTAATATAGAATTAAAAAATACCAGCGTTATAATGTACATACAATAAAAGCTTCATCCGGCAAGGCAAAAATTGTTCACACTATATATCCAGTGAAGGATTTAGCTGGTTAAGGTTAAATTAAGTCTATCTACTACACGATAACTACCTCCTTTCTAATCCAATGCTTAGATTATACCTCTAGCACCTCCCTCAGTCCCTTCTACCTCGATCTCTTGCTACCCTCTATCCCTGCACTATCCACCGTCCTGCTGCACTCCATACCCTACTAATCATCCATCTCCCTCTTACAACCCATTCTCCCTGCATCCTGCAATAACCTGCAGCGCTGTATAACCCCTGTGGTTTAGCGCTTCTATTTGATTATAATAATAATAATAATCTACTACATGAGGGTCATTAAGGCTGCATGTCAACTGTACAACACCAGTCAAGAATACCTAAAATAATGATTAATGTAAACTATCAGTGTATATATACACTGCAAGACTATGATGATGACACCTACCTGTGGGGGTCCTGGATGACACAGGTTACAGTACCTACCTGTGGGGGTCCTGGATGACACAGGTTACAGTACCTACCTGTGGGGGTCCTGGATGACACAGGTTACAGTACCTACCTGTGGGGGTCCTGGATGACACAGGTTACAGTACCTACCTGTGGGGGTCCTGGATGACACAGGTTACAGGACCTACCTGTGGGGGTCCTGGATGACACAGGTTACAGTACCTACCTGTGGGGGTCCTGGATGACACAGGTTACAGTACCTACCTGTGGGGGTCATGGATGACACAGGTTACAGTACCTACCTGTGGGGTCCTGGATGACACAGGTTACAGTACCTACCTGTGGGGGTCATGGATGACACAGGTTACAGTACCTACCTGTGGGGTCCTGGATGACACAGGTTACAGGACCTACCTGTGGGGGTCCTGGATGACACAGGTTACAGTACCTACCTGTGGGAGTCTTGGATGACAGGTAAAGTACCTACCTGTGGGGGTCCTGGATGACACAGGTTACAGTACCTACCTGTGGGGGGTCATGGATGACACAGGTTACAGTACCTACCTGTGGGAGTCCTGGATGACACAGGTTACAGTACCTACCTGTGGGGGTCATCGATGACACAGGTTACAGTACCTACCTGTGGGGGTCCTGGATGACACAGGTTACAGTACCTACCTGTGGGGGTCCTGGATGACACAGGTTACAGTACCTACCTGTGGGGGTCATCGATGACACAGGTTACAGTACCTACCTGTGGGGGTCATCGATGACACAGGTTACAGTACCTACCTGTGGGGATCTTTAAGTTCCTCAGTGACAAAGTTGAGATAGTTCCAGCCACCATAAGCAAAGAGTCCGGAGTACAGTGCCAGAGCCACGCCTCCCAGACTGTGTTGTCCCTCCTGTGCCTGTGCCACCAGTTCTGTCTCACCTGTGATCAAGTATTTAGTTATACCTTGGGGAGTATACACCGGGTAACCTACTACAGGGAGTATACACACATCACTGGTGTATATATTGAGGTAAACGCCGAGGTGTGTATCACCCAGTGTATATACATCAAGTGGTATGTGTTTCTCGGTGTATATAGGCTGAAAATTGGCTTTAATGTATATATTTTAGAGATTATTCTTGATTTTAGTGCAGAAGTAAGTGGTGGCCTCAGTAATGTGCATACACTTGATACACTTACAAGCTAAGACCCTTGCTGTTAGTCTATTATACTTCACTTATACTGCACTACTTAAATACATACAACTTTAGCACATTAAGAGACTTCTGAAGTAACATAACTAAATATCCAATAAAACTTTATAGAATGTTCTTTTTCAACATTAATAGGAAGTGATTGATCAAATAAATATAAATATACTTTGTCAACTGTCAATTTGAGGAGAAAAAGTATGGGCCTCAAAATAACTGAACTTAAATTTTTTTATAAAACTGCATTAAAAATACCACATGTACTCCGACATAACCATTAAGAACACTGAATAAAACTGACTATAGACAGATAATTTTATATTACACAACTTTTTATATAAAATAACCATTTTAAGCAACGTGAATCTTCAAGTTTTCAGAAGCTGCAATAAAGAGTTTATTGTGTGATCCACATATTCCATCCTCACACATCTGTCCTAACACACACCTGCATTTTCCCCTTGTTTTCTTCCTAAAGTTCACCCCCTCCCTTCACCTCACTGCCTTTGTCTTCACCCAAGTGATACTAACTCCTGCTTTTGTCTTCACCCAAGTGATAGTAACTCCTGCTTTTGTCTTCATCCAAGTGATAGTAACTCCTGCTTTTGTCTTCACCCAAGTGATAGTAACTCCAGCCTTTGTCTTCACCCAAGTGATAGTAACTCCTGCCTTTGTCTTCACCCAAGTGATAGTAACTCCTGCCTTTGTCTTCACCCAAGTGATAGTAACTCCTGCCTTTGTCTTCACCCAAGTGATAGTAACTCCTGCCTTTGTCTTCATCCAAGTGATAGTAACTCCTGCCTTTGTCTTCATCCAAGTGATAGTAACTCCAGCCTTTGTCTTCACCCAAGTGATAGTAACTCCTGCCTTTGTCTTCACCCAAGTGATAGTAACTCCTGCCTTTGTCTTCACCCAAGTGATAGTAACTCCTGCCTTTGTCTTCATCCAAGTGATAGTAACTCCTGCCTTTGTCTTTATCCAAGTGATAGTAACTCCTGCCTTTGTCTTCATCCAAGTGATAGTAACTCCTGCCTTTGTCTTCATCCAAGTGATAGTAACTCCTGCCTTTGTCTTCACCCAAGTGATAGTAACTCCAGCCTTTGTCTTCATCCAAGTGATAGTAACTCCTGCCTTTGTCTTCATCCAAGTGATAGTAACTCCTGCCTTTGTCTTCACCCAAGTGATAGTAACTCCTGCCTTTGTCTTCACCCAAGTGATAGTAACTCCTGCCTTTGTCTTCATCCAAGTGATAGTAACTCCTGCCTTTGTCTTCACCCAAGTGATAGTAACTCCAGCCTTTGTCTTCATCCAAGTGATAGTAACTCCTGCCTTTGTCTTCACCCAAGTGATAGTAACTCCTGCTTTTGTCTTCATCCAAGTTATAGTATCTCCTGCCTTTGTCTTCACCCAAGTGATAGTAACTCCTGCTTTTGTCTTCACCCAAGTGATAGTAACTCCAGCCTTTGTCTTCATCAAAGTGATAGTAACTCCTGCCTTTGTCTTCATCCAAGTGATAGTAACTCCTGCCTTTGTCTTCACCCAAGTGATAGTAACTCCTGCCTTTGTCTTCACCCAAGTGATAGTAACTCCAGCCTTTGTATTCACCCAAGTGATAGTAACTCCAGCCTTTGTCTTCACCCAAGTGATAGTAACTCCTGCCTTTGTCTTCACCAAGTGATAGTAACTCCTGCCTTTGTCTTCACCCAAGTGATAGTAACTCCTGCTTTGTCTTCATCCAAGTGATAGTAACTCCTGCCTTTGTCTTCATCCAAGTGATAGTAACTCCTGCCTTTGTCTTCATCCAAGTGATAGTAACTCCTGCCTTTGTCTATCATCCGGGATGAGACTGACTTAAGCTTAACAGACTACTTAATACTGCCTTGTTCATTGTTGGTTTAAGTAACTCTGTTTGTCTTATCATAGACGGGTAAGTGTGGTTTAGCAGACTGACTTAATTAACAGGATACTTAATAAGACATTGTATCATTGTCTTTCGAATTGATTACTTGCTTTGTCATCACACAAGGGGATGTAATCCTGCCAGTTTGTTAACAAGTGATAGAATAAAGCTTGCTAATGTCTTCATCCAAGTGATAGTAACTCCTGCTTTTGTCTTCACCCAAGTGATAGTAACTCCAGCTCTATGCTTCATCCATGCAAGTTCGATATAAATCCCTGCCTTTCTAAGTCTCATCTAAGGGACTATTTCAACTCATGTTTGGGCTCACCCTGTGTGATGTAAACCCACCTCTGGGGTGGAGACAAACCTTCACCCTGTTGATGGTACATAAACCTGATATGGTACGATATATCACCCTTTATGGTCTCCACAAGGGCACCTTTAATTCATTACCCATGTATGGAATAACCACCCTGTGTGATGGTACATAACACAACCCTGTGTGATGGTACATAACACCACCCTGTGTGATGGTACATAACACCACCCTGTGTGATGGTACATAACACCACCCTGTGTGATGGTACATAACACCACCCTGTGTGATGGTACATAACACCACCCTGTGTGATGGTACATAACACCACCCTGTGTGATGAGTACATAACACCACCCTGTGTGATGGTACATAACACCACCCTGTGTGATGGTACATAACACCACCCTGTGTGATGGTACATAACACCACCCTGTGATGGTACATAACACCACCCTGTGTGATGGTACATAACACCACCCTGTGTGATGGTACATAACACCACCCTGTGTGATGGTACATAACACCACCCTGTGTGATGGTACATAACACCACCCTGTGTGATGGTACATAACACCACCCTGTGTGATGGTACATAACACCACCCTGTGTGATGGTACATAACACCACCCTGTGTGATGGTACATAACACCACCTGTGTGATGGTACATAACACCACCCTGTGTGATGGTACATAACACCACCCTGTGTGATGGTACATAACACCACCCTGTGTGATGGTACATAACACCACCCTGTGTGATGGTACATAACACTCACCCTGTGATGGTACATAACACCACCCTGTGTGATGGTACATAACACCACCCTGTGTGATGGTACATAACATCCACCCTGTGTGATGGTACATAACACCACCCTGTGTGATGGTACATAACACCACCCTGTGTGATGGTACATAACACCACCCTGTGTGATGGTACATAACACCACCCTGTGATGGTACATAACACCACCCTGTGTGATGGTACATAACACCACCCTGTGTGATGGTACATAACACCACCCTGTGTGATGGTACATAACACCACCCTGTGTGATGGTACATAACACCACCCTGTGTGATGGTACATAACACCACCCTGTGTGATGGTACATAACACCACCCTGTGTGATGGTACATAACACCACCCTGTGTGATGGTACATAACACCACCCTGTGTGATGGTACATAACACCACCCTGTGTGATGGTACATAACACCACCCTGTGTGATGGTACATAACACCACCCTGTGTGATGGTACATAACACCACCCTGTGTGATGGTACATAACACCACCCTGTGTGATGGTACATAACACCACCCTGTGTGATGGTACATAACACCACCCTGTGTGATGGTACATAACACCACCCTGTGTGATGGTACATAACACCACCCTGTGTGATGGTACATAACACTCACCCTGTGTGATGGTACATAACACCACCCTGTGTGATGGTACATAACACCACCCTGTGTGATGGTACATAACACTCACCCTGTGTGATGGTACATAACACCACCCTGTGTGATGGTACATAGCACCACCCTGTGTGATGGTACATAACACCCACACTGTGTGATGGTACATAACATTACCCTGTGTGATGGTACATAACATCCACCCTGTGTGATGGTACATAACACCACCCTGTGTGATGGTACATAACACCACCCTGTGTGATGGTACATAACACCCACCCTGTGTGATGGTACATAACACCACCCTGTGTGATGGTACATAACACCACCCTGTGTGATGGTACATAACACCAACACTGTGTGATGGTACATAACACCAACACTGTGTGATGGTACATAACACCAACACTGTGTGATGGTACATAACACCAACACTGTGTGATGGTACATAACACCAACACTGTGTGATGGTACATAACACTAATACTGTGTGATGGTACATAACACCAACACTGTGTGATGGTACATAACACCCACCCTGTGTGATGGTAAATAACACCAATACTGTGTGATGGTACATAACACCCACCCTATGATGGTACATAACACCAACACTGTGTGATGGTACATAAGACCAACACTGTGTGATGGTACATAACACCAACACTGTGTGATGGTACATAATACCAAAACTGTGTGATGGTACATAACACCAACACTGTGTGATGGTACATAACACCAACACTGTGTGATGGTACATAACACCAATACTGTTTGATGGTACATAACACCAACACTGTGTGATGGTACATAACACCAACAGTGTGATGGTACATAACACCAACACTGTGATGGTACATAACACCAACAGTGTGATGGTACATAACACCAACACTGTGATGATACATAACACCAACAGTGTGATGGTACATAACACCACCCTGTGTGATGGTACATAACACCAACACTGTGATGGTACATAACACCCACCCTGTGTGATGGTACATAACACCAACACTGTGATGGTACATAACACCCACCCTGTGTGAGGGATATGAAGAACCAGCCTGTACTCACCTATTTGTACTCACCTATTTGTGGTTGCAGGGGTCGAGTCATAGCTCCTGGCCCCGCCTCTTCACTGATTGCTACTAGGTCCTCTCTCTCCCTGCTCCATGAGCTTTATCAAACCTAGTCTTAAAACTATGTATGGTTCCTGCCTCCACTATGTCGCTTTCTAAGCTATTCCACTTCCTGACAACTCTATGACTGAAGAAATACTTCCTAACATCCCTTTGAGGGATATGAAGAACCACCCTGTGTGAGGGATATGAAGAACCAGCCTGTGTGAGGGATATGAAGAACCAGCCTGTGTGAGGGATATGAAAAACCAGCCTTTGCTTCCATATGTAAGTACCAGACAAAAGAGGCTACCAGCACACTGCGGGTGTACTCAGTTTTCAATAATAATAATAATAATAATAATAATAATAATAATAATAATAATATTCTTAACGTTCTTTCTCACTGTCAAGTGGCAGTTGTAAATGATGTCTTTGTATGTGTGTTCATCATGTGTGTGCTCACTCATGTTTCTTGTTAAGGTCAGGGGCGGATCTACTATGAAACTAATGAACCTTAGGGTTCAGGGCCCCTAATCCCGGAGGGGCCCCAGAAGCCACTTTAGGTTTACTGTATAAGAAGGGGCTGCGAAGGGACCCCCATAACAATTCAAGCTTCAGGGCTCCCATAAAAATTCAAGCTTCAGGGCCCCATAACAATTCAAGCTTCAAGGCCCCCATAACAATTCAAGCTTCAGGGCCCCCATAACAATTCAAGCTTCAGGGCCCCCATAATTCAAGTTTCAGGGCTCCCCATAGTTCAAGCTTCAGGGCCCCATAACAATTCAAGCTTCAGGGTCCCTGTAATTCAAGCTTCAGGGCCCCCATAACAATTCAAGCTTCAGGGCCCCCATAATTCAAGCTTCAGGGCCCCCATAACAATTCAAGCTTCAGAGCCCCCATAACAATTCAAGCTTCAGGGCCCCCATAATTCAAGCTTCAGGGCCCCCATAATTCAAACTTCAGGCCCCCCATAATTCAAGCTTCAGGGCTCCCATAACAATTCAAGCTTCAAGGCCCCCATAACAATTCAAGCTTCAGGGCCCCATAACAATTCAAGCTTCAGGGTCCCTATAATTCAAGCTTCAGGGCCCCCATAACAATTCAAGCTTCAGGGCCCCCATAATTCAAGCTTCAGGGCCCCCATAACAATTCAAGCTTCAGAGCCCCCATAACAATTCAAGCTTCAGGGCCCCCATAATTCAAGCTTCAGGGCCCCCATAATTCAAACTTCAGGCCCCCATAACAATTCAAGCTTCAGATGCCCCATAACAATTCAAGCTTCAGGGCCCTACATAACAATTCAAGCTTCAGGCCCCCATAATTCAAGCTTCAGGGCCCCCATAACAATTCAAGATTCAGGGCCCCCATAACAATTCAAGCTTCAGGGGCCCCCCATAACAATTCAAGCTTCAGGGCCCCCATAACAATTCAAGCTTCAGGGCCCCCATAACAATTCGAGCTTCAGGGCCCCATAACAATTCAAGCTTCAGGGCCCCCATAACAATTCAAGCTTCAGGGCCACCATAACAATTCAAGCTTCATGGCCCCCATAACAATTCAAGCTTCAGGGCCCCATAA
This sequence comes from Cherax destructor, assembly GCA_009830355.1. Lineage (NCBI taxonomy): Eukaryota > Metazoa > Arthropoda > Malacostraca > Decapoda > Parastacidae > Cherax > Cherax destructor. The sequence goes on from WNWK01002233.1 coordinate 55,573, forward strand.
TTCAAGCTTCAGGGCCCCCATAATTCAAGCTTCAGGGCCCCCATAACCATTCAAGCTTCAGGGCCCCATAATTCAAGCTTTAGGGCCCATAAAATATGTAGGTCCGCCACTGGTTAAGGCTACAATTTTCTACCTTTACCGACAAGCCAAGATCTTTTACGTCGCCTCATTGAAGAAAAAAAACTTTTGCTAACATTAACTTCATTAAGATTTTAAGATTAAAACAAAAAAAAAGGAAATAAAATAAAGTTGTGGACAATGATTTCATAGTCACTTGAGGTTATTTCATTAATATTTGTGTTGTACGAGTACATTACAAAGTTGTACGAGTACATTACAAAGTTGTACGAGTACATTACAAAGTTGTACGAGGACATTACAAAGTTGTACGAGTACATTACAAAGTACGAGTACATTACAAAGTTGTACGAGTACATTACAAAGTTGTACGAGTACATTACAAAGTTGTACGAGTACATTACAAAGTACGAGTACATTACAAAGTTGTACGAGTACATTACAAAGTTGTACGAGTACATTACAAAGTTGTACGAGTACATTACAAAGTTGTACGAGTACATTACAAAGTTGTACGAGTACATTACAAAGTTGTACGAGGACATTACAAAGTTGTACGAGTACATTACAAAGTTGTACGAGTACATTACAAAGTTGTACGAGTACATTACAAAGTTGTACGAGTACATTACAAAGTTGTACGAGTACATTACAAAGTACGAGTACATTACAAAGTTGTACGAGTACATTACAAAGTTGTACGAGTACATTACAAAGTTGTACGAGTACATTACAAAGTTGTACGAGTACATTACAAAGTTGTACGAGTACATTACAAAGTTGTACGAGGACATTACAAAGTTGTACGAGGACATTACAAAGTTGAAAGATTCTGGAAATGTCTCTGATGAAGTGATTTTCTTCAAAAAAAAGGTAGTTGTTGTTTGCTGCCCGTCTTGTGGTATAGAAACTGGCTTCGTACAGTCCACGAAGAGGAGCCAAGTGTGATACATAACGTTGACCTTATACATAACAATAAGGCCACCCACGTCTCTAAGGTGCTTAAGGCTCTGCTAAAATGACAGATATATCCAAACTAAGTCCAGGCTACAAATAAATACCGTAGATCATCTTGTAGTGTCCAGAAGAAGTAGAGAAGATAGAAGGTCAGACCCAGTGCAGCAGCACACTCAAGGTAACAGCACACTCAAGGTAACAGCACACTCAAGGTAACAGCACACTCAAGGTAACAGCACACTCAAGGTAACAGCACACTCAAGGTAACAGCACACTCAAGGTAACAGCACACTCATTATTACAAATAAAGAAGCATTTGTAATTAAACGACTGTTTGGGATACTGAGTAAAATCTCATTTTTCATATTTTTATTATATTAAATATATATTATTAATATAAAAGCATATAATCTGAATAAAAACAATCTAATAATCTGTGTAAAAACCTATTTACACAAAACCACAGTACAAGATAAAAGTCACAAGTAAAATCAAGTATTCGGTGTAGTGTCAAGTCGCTACCATCTTCTAGTGTCACGCAGGACACTACCACACCTTGTCATGATACTTCTTTGTCTTATGGCACGCCTTCTCACGGGGTCCCCTGACACCCGTTCTCTGTGTCACATGACACGCCCCCGGTGTCACCCGACACGCCTTCTCTTCTGTGTCACACGACACCCTTCTCTCTGTGCCCATAAGACACCTTCCTTGCATCATGAACCCATCTCTAATAAAACCTTTTCACCGCGTTATGACACACCCCAAATACACGACTCAACCTGTGTCGTGCCACCGTCACAAACTCTGACTGACTACACCTCTAAATACCTGACACCACATAGTGTCACACAAGACACCACCTGTTACCAGTGTCACACAAGACATCACCTGTTACCAGTGTCACACAAGACATCACCTGTTACCAGTGTCACACAAGACACCACCTGTTACCAGTGTCACACAAGACACCACCTGTTACCAGTGTCACACAAGACATCACCTGTTACCAGTGTCACACAAGACACCACCTGTTACCAGTGTCACACAAGACACCACCTGTTACCAGTGTCACACAAGACACCACCTGTTACCAGTGTCACACAAGACACCACCTGTTACCAGTGTCACACAAGACACCACCTGTTACCAGTGTCACACACTTTCAGGTACATAAGTTCAGGTACAACAGTCCATTTTCAGGTACATAGTCTCAGGAACACAGTCGGTACGGTGAATAAGCCAGTAGATAGTCTAAGGCCGTCACCAGCACGAAGAGTCAATCTCCAGGTCTGTCTGTTGAACACTCCCAGGTGTATCAGGGAGCTAGTGAACTCTCCAGTGTTGTATAGGGGAGAGTCTCGCTGACACTCTCCAGCAGTGTATATGGGAGAGTCTCGTACACTCCCTAGGTGTATCAGGGAGCTGGTGAACTCTCCAGTGTTGTATATGGGAGAGTCTCGTTAGCACTCTCCAGTGTTGACTAGGGGAGAGTCTCGATGACACTGGCAGTCAAACATCAGGTCTGATGACGTAACCCCTTGACTGCCGGCCGGTGAGGTAATTACCTAACAACCATTGTTAGATAAGGGGCCGTAACACTCATGGTAACAGCACACTCAAGGTAACAGCACACTCATGGTAACAGCACACTCAAGGTAACAGCACAATCAAGGTAACAGCACACTCATGGTAACAGCACACTCAAGGTAACAGCACACTCAAGGTAACAGCACACTCAAGGTAACAGCACACTCATGGTAACAGCACACTCAAGGTAACAGCACACTCATGGTAACAGCACACTCAAGGTAACAGCACACTCAAGGTAACAGCACACTCATGGTAACAGCACACTCAAGGTAACAGCACACTCAAGGTAACAGCACACTCAAGGTAACAGCACACTCAAGGTAACAGCACACTCAAGGTAACAGCACACTCATGGTAACAGCACACTCAAGGTAACAGCACACTCAAGGTAACAGCACACTCAAGGTAACAGCACACTCAAGGTAACAGCACACTCATGGTAACAGCACACTCAAGGTAACAGCACACTCAAGGTAACAGCACACTCAAGGTAACAGCACACTCAAGGTAACAGCACACTCAAGGTAACAGCACACTCAAGGTAACAGCACACTCAAGGTAACAGCACACTCAAGGTAACAGCACACTCAAGGTAACAGCACACTCATGGTAACAGCACACTCAAGGTAACAGCACACTCAAGGTAACAGCACACTCATGGTAACAGCACACTCAAGGTAACAGCACACTCAAGGTAACAGCACACTCAAGGTAACAGCACACTCAAGGTAACAGCACACTCATGGTAACAGCACACTCAAGGTAACAGCACACTCAAGGTAACAGCACACTCAAGGTAACAGCACACTCAAGGTAACAGCACACTCAAGGTAACAGCACACTCAAGGTAACAGCACACTCATGGTAACAGCACACTCAAGGTAACAGCACACTCAAGGTAACAGCACACTCAAGGTAACAGCACACTCAAGGTAACAGCACACTCATGGTAACAGCACACTCAAGGTAACAGCACACTCAAGGTAACAGCACACTCAAGGTAACAGCACACTCAAGGTAACAGCACACTCAAGGTAACAGCACACTCAAGGTAACAGCACATTCATGGTAACAGCACACTCAAGGTAACAGCACACTCAAGGTAACGGCACACTCAAGGTAACAGCACACTCATGGTAACAGCACACTCAAGGTAACAGCACACTCATGGTAACAGCACACTCAAGGTAACAGCACACTCATGGTAACAGCACACTCAAGGTAACAACGCACTCAAGGTAACAGCGCACTCATGGTAACAACATACTCATGGTAACAGTACACTCAAGGTAACAGCACACTCATGGTAACAGCACACTCAAGGTAACAGCACACTCAAGGTAACAGCACACTCATGGTAACAGCACACTCAAGGTAACAACGCACTCAAGGTAACAGCGCACTCATGGTAACAACATACTCATGGTAACAGTACACTCAAGGTAACAGCACACTCATGGTAACAGCACACTCAAGGTAACAGCACACTCATGGTAACAACATACTCATGGTAACAGCACACTCATGGTAACAGCACACTCAAGGTAACAGCACACTCAAGGTAACAGCACACTCATGGTAACAGCACACTCAAGGTAACAGCACACTCAAGGTAACAGCACACTCAAGGTAACAGCACACTCAAGGTAACAGCACACTCAAGGTAACAGCACACTCAAGGTAACAGCACACTCAAGGTAACAGCACACTCGTGTCTGGAAGACAGTTTTTCAACCTCCATCACTGTGTTATTATCTACTTGCAATTACCTACGAGAGTATGTGAAGGGGAGGGGTGGAGGGTTAAGCTCTTGGTCACACTTCTAAATATTCCACCATCTTAAGGAGTCACAACACACTTGTCCATAGTATTTCTTAGTCTCTGCATGGAGTCGTCTCCACTGTCATTGTTGATTTCATAGTATTTCCTAGTCTCTGCATGGAGTCGTCTCCACTGTCATTGTTCATTTCATAGTATTTCCTAGTCTCTGCATGGAGTCGAATCCACTGTCATTGTTCATTTCATAGTATTTCTTAGTCTCTGCATGGAGTCGTCTCCACTGTCATTGTTCATTTCATAGTATTTCTTAGTGTCTGTATGGAGTCGTCTCCACTGTCATTGTTCATTTCATAGTATTTCTTAGTCTCTGTATGGAGTCGTCTCCACTGTCATTGTTCATTTCATAGTATTTCTTAGTCTCTGCATGGAGTAGTCTCCACTGTCATTGTTCAGTTCTTAGTATTTCTTAGTCTCTGCATGGAGTCGTCTCCACTGTCATTGTTCATTTCATAGTATTTCTTAGTCTCTGCATGGAGTCGTCTCCACTGTCATTGTTCATTTCATCCCACTTCTTTACAACTGTTATTTTGCAATTTCCTGAAACTCCCGTGTGCCGTAGGTCGACTGCTAGTGCACTTAGCTCACACACTGAGGGCCGTGGGTCGATTCCCAGTACGGGTAGAAACATTAGGACGTGTTTTCTTAAGACATTTGCTATCCATTTTCACCTAGCAGTAGAATAGGTACCTGGGTGTTAGTGGACTGGTGTGGGTCGCATCCTGGGGACAAAATTGTCCTAATTTGTCCGAAATGCTCTATATAACAAGGGACTTTCTATACAGTAGTAAGTCATTGATGTCAGCTAGGCTTGTATACCCTGTACATGTACTTGTAGAAATAAAGATTATAAGTCATTCTGGGTGTAATTTGCAACTTCCACATTCCCATCTTTTTGTTACATTCCTGATAAAGAACTTCTAGAATACTGTCTCTGCACCAGGGTATTTTGTATGTCATGATCATATCTTCCCTTGCTCTTCATTCCTCCAGTTATATAAGGCTTAGCTCTCGCTTTTACTCTGTATGTGTGGGGAGAGAAGGGAGGGAGGGGGAAGGGGAGATAAGAAGGGAGACAGAGGGAAATAAACTGGAAGACGTGTAAGGAGAGAGGAAAAAGAGCGTCATTACTGTGTCGCTGTGAGAGCGTGAGGTCACCTACACTCTCACACCTAATATGTCACGATCACTCTCCTCCTCTTCCTCTTCCTCGACGCTCCTCTTCTCCACTCTTCCTCTTCCTCGACGCTCCTCTTCTCCACTCTTTCTCTTACTCATCCTCCTCTTATTTCTAATCTTCACTCATACAGTTTCTGGTAATTAAGTCTTGACAGAGGCGGAATTATATTACTTTATTGTTGTTGTTGGTACCATCCCTCCATCACCACCCCTCCATCACCACCCCTCAATCACCATCCCTCCATCACCATCCCTCCATTACCACCCCTCCATCACCATCCCTCCATCACCATCCCTCCATTACCACCCTCCATCACCATCCCTCCATCACCATCCCTCCATCACCACCTCCATCACCACCTCCATCACCATCCCTCCATCACCACCCCTCCATCACCATCCCTCCATCACCATCCCTCCATTACCACCCCTCCATCACCATCCCTCCATCACCATCCCTCCATACCACCCCTCCATCACCATCCCTCCATACCACCCTCCATCACCACCCCTCCATCACCATCCCTCCATCACCACCCTCCATCACCATCCCTCCATTACCACCCTCCATCACCATCCCTCCATCACCACCCTCCATCACCATCCCTCCATCACCACCCCTCCATCACCATCCCTCCATTACCACCCTCCATCACCATCCCTCCATCACCACCCTCCATCACCATCCCTCCATCACCATCCCTCCATACCACTCCCTCCATCACCACCCTCCATCACCATCCCTCCATCACCACCCCTCCATCACCATCCCTCCATACCACCCCTCCATCACCATCCCTCCATACCACCCTCCATCACCATCCCTCCATCACCACCCTCCATCACCATCCCTCCATCACCACCCTCCATCACCATCCCTCCATCACCATCCCTCCATCACCACCCTCCATCACCATCCCTCCATCACCACCCTCCATCACCATCCCTCCATCACCATCCCTCCATCACCATCCCTCCATTACCACCCCTCCATCACCATCCCTCCATCACCACCCTCCATCACCACCCTCCATCACCATCCCTCCATCACCACCCTCCATCACCATCCCTCCATTACCACCCCTCCATCACCATCCCTCCATCACCACCCCTCCATCACCATCCCTCCATCACCACCCCTCCATCACCATCCCTCCATTACCACCCCTCCATCACCATCCCTCCATCACCACCCCTCCATCACCATCCCTCCATCACCATCCCTCCATTACCACCCCTCCATCACCACCCCTCCATCACCATCCCTCCATCACCACCCCTCCATCACCATCCCTCCATTACCACCCCTCCATCACCATCCCTCCATCACCACCCTCCATCACCATCCCTCCATCACCACCCTCCATCACCATCCCTCCATTACCACCCCTCCATCACCATCCCTCCATCACCACCCCTCCATCACCATCCCATCCCCATCACCATCCCTCCATACCACCCTCCATCACCATCCCTCCATCACCATCCCTCCATCACCACCCCTCCATCACCACCCCTCCATCACCATCCCATCACCATCCTTCCATCACCGTCCCTCCATCACCGTCCCTCCATCACCGTCCCTCCATCACCATCCCTCCATCACCATCCCTCCATCACCATCCTTCCATCACCATCCCTCCATCACCATCCTTCCATCACCATTCCTCCATCACCATCCTTCCATCACCGTCCCTCCATCACCGTCCCTCCATCACCATCCCTATATCAGCACCCCTCCATCACCACCCCTCCATCACAACAGTGAACTAACACCTAGGTACCTATCTACCTGGAGGGTATTCCAGGGGTCAACGCCCTCGCGGTCCAGTCTTTGACCAAGCCCTCCGGTGGATCAGAGCCTGATCAACTAGACTGTTACTGCTGGCCGCACGTAGTCCAACGTAGGAAACACAGACCGGCTGATCGGGTACTGATTTTATTAGGTACCTGTCCAGCTCCGTTTTGAAGGCAGCCAGGGGTTTATTGGTAGGTATCTGTCCAGCTCCGTTTTGAAGGCAGCCAGGGGTTTATTGGTAGGTATCTGTCCAGCTCCGTTTTGAAGGCAGCCAGGGGTTTATTGGTAGGTATCTGTCCAGCTCCGTCTTGAAGGCAGCCAGGGGTTTATTGGTAGGTATCTGTCCAGCTCCGTCTTGAAGGCAGCCAGGGGTTTATTGGTGACTTCCCTTATGCCTGGTGAGAGGCTGTTGAACAGTCTTGGGCCACCTGACATGCTGTGTACTAATGGCGCTCCTAATTTTCATTGGGGGTATATTGCACCTGTTTACTGCTAGGTACACAGGAATGTTCTACATATATACAGGGGTTTTCGGCATGTACACCCAAGTGTCATCATCGTTTGTATAAACATTGTAGCATGTCCCTCCCGGGATTGAACCTGAGAGCCCTCGGCTGTCAGCCAAACGAGCTTTCATCACTTTTCTCAGTCGCTGTTCCTCTCCTCCATCACCAGCATCACAATCACTCTCTTATCTCCTTCACTGGTGAGTGCTGGTGAAGATGGATGACTGCACCGCCAACACTCCCCCCCGACTCCATCTTCAGTCAACGTCCATCGTAAATCTCCCTCTGTACATCATGCCTCTCCCACTCCCTCCCTCTGTAAACCATGCCTCTCCCACTCCCTCTGTAAACCATGCCTCTCCCACTCCCTCTGTAAACCATGCCTCTCCCACTCCCTCTGTAAACCATGCCTCTCCCACTCCCTCTGTAAACCATGCCTCTCCCACTCCCTCTGTAAACCATGCCTCTCCCACTCCCTCTGTAAACCATGCCTCTCCACTCCCTCTGTAAACCATGCCCTCCCTCCTCTGTAAACCATGCCTCTCCACTCCCTCTGTAAACCATGCCTCTCCACTCCCTCTGTAAACCATGCCTCTCCACTCCTCTGTAAACCATGCCTCTCCACTCTCTGTAAACCATGCCTCTCCACTCCCTCTGTAAACCATGCCTCTCCACTCCTCTGTAAACCATGCCTCCCTCCCCTGTAAACCATGCCTCTCCACTCCTCTGTAAACCATGCCTCTCCCACTCCCTCTGTAAACCATGCCTCTCCCACTCCCTCTGTAAACCATGCCTCTCCCACTCCCTCCCACAACCCATCGACTCTCCCTCTCTTTCCTTCCCTATTGAGGCAGCGGTAATTTTCTCGCCTCCTCGTCATTATTGCTTTCCACTCACCAACGCTGATTATTTCTGACTTTTTTGGGTCATCCTGGAGGGTTCTGTACACATATGCTGCTATGTATGATAATGTATGTAAATGTATTTGTGTATACCTGAATAAACTTACTTAAGACTGAGCTGGGTATTGATGCTGCCATCCTTCCTGCCATTCTTCCTGCCATCCTTCCTGCCATTCTTCCTGCCATCCTTCCTGCCATTCTTCCTGCCATCCTTCCTGCCATTCTTCCTGCCATCCTTCCTGCCATTCTTCCTGCCATTCTTCCTGCCATCCTTCCTGTGCGTGTGTGTGTATGTATATATGTGTGTGTATGTGTATGTGTGTGTGTATGTGTGTGTGTGTGTATGTGTATATGTAAGTGTGTATGTGTGTGTGTGTGTGTGACCCAACAACTGTCTGACTTTTTTGGGTTATCCTGGAGGGTTCTCTACACATATGCTGCTATGTATAATAATGTATGTAAATGTATTTGTGTATACCTGAATAAACTTACTTACAGTTGTGACTGGGTGTAGACTAGTGAATTGTTCATTACTTTATAATTTGTTCATGATTGTAACCATGTATAAACGTAAGTAAGTAAATTTACTTACATGTTTCATTACCTTTGTAGCTTGTGAGTTCATTACCTTTGTAGCTTGTTAGTTCATTACCTTTGTAACTTGCTCAGCTATCAAAACTTTGGGGTCCAGTCCCTGGACCCATTATGTACCTCTGTAATCTTTTGACTACCTCCCACAGGATGGGTATGGGGTGCATATTAAAGATATCAAACTAACAAACTAACCTTCCTGCCATCCTTCCTTCCATTCTTCCTGCCATCCTTCCTGCCATCCTTCCTTCCATTCTTCCTGCCATCCTTCCTTCCATTCTTCCTGCCATCCTTCCTTCCATTCTTCCTGCCATCCTTCCTTCCATTCTTCCTGCCATTCTTCCTGCCATTCTTCCTTCCATTCTTCCTGTCATCCTTCCTTCCATTCTTCCTGCCATCCTTCCTGCCATCCTTCCTTCCATTCTTCCTTCCATTCTTCCTGCCATCCTTCCTGCCATTCTTCCTGCCATTCTTCCTGCCATTCTTCCTGCCATCCTTCCTGCCATCCTTCCTGCCATTCTTCCTGCCATCCTTCCTGCCATCCTTCCTTCCATTCTTCCTTCCATTCTTCCTGCCATTCTTCCTGCCATTCTTCCTGCCATTCTTCCTGCCATCCTTCCTGCCATCCTTCCTGCCATTCTTCCTGCCATTCTTCCTGCCATTCTTCATGCCATCCTTCCTGCCATTCTTCCTGCCATTCTTCCTGCCATTCTTCCTGCCATTCTTCCTGCCATCCTTCCTGCCATCCTTCCTGCCATCCTTCCTGCCATCCTTCCTGCCATTCTTCCTGCCATTCTTCCTGCCTTCCCGTAGCTCTGGCGAGAGGTTGGCGTCTGCGTCACTTAGAGAGTTGCACGCTTCTGGAAGCTTCTTCCAGAGAGGGGGTCACAGCTCCCCTCACCCCTGTCTTGTACCGTGGAAAGGGTTGGGTCACAGCTCCCCTCACCCCTGTCTTGTACCGTGGAAAGGGTAGGGTCACAGCTCCCCTCACCCCTGTCTTGTACCGTGGAAAGGGTAGGGTCACATCTCCCCTCACCCCTGTCTTGTACCGTGGAAAGGGTAGGGTCACAGCTCCCCTCACCCCTGTCTTGTACCGTGGAAAGGGTAGGGTCACAGCTCCCCTCACCCCTGTCTTGTACCGTGGAAAGGGTAGGGTCACAGCTCCCCTCACCACTGTCTTGTACCGAGGAAAGGGTTGGGTCACAGCTCCCCTCACCCCTGTCTTGTACCGTGGAAAGGGTAGAGTCACAGCTCCACTCACCCCTGTCTTGTACCGTGGAAAGGGTAGGGTCACAGCTCCCCTCACCCCTGTCTTGTACCGTGGAAAGGGTAGGGTTACAGCTCCCATCACCCCTGTCTTGTACCGTGGAAAGGGTAGGGTCACAGCTCCCCTCACCCCTGTCTTGTACCGTGGAAAGGGTAGGGTCACAGCTCCCCTCACCACTGTCTTGTACCGTGGAAAGGGTTAGGTCACAGCTCCCCTCACCCCTGTCTTGTACCGTGGAAAGGGTAGGGTCACAGCTCCCCTCACCACTGTCTTGTACCGTGGAAAGGGTAGGGTCACAGCTCCCCTCACCCCTGTCTTGTACCGTGGAAAGGGTAGGGTCACAGCTCCCCTCACCACTGTCTTGTACCGTGGAAAGGGTTGGATCACAGCTCCCCTCACCCCTGTCTTGTACCGTGGAAAGGATAGGGTCACAGCTCCCCTCACCACTGTCTTGTACCGTGGAAAGGGTAGGGTCACAGCTCCCCTCACCCCTGTCTTGTACCGTGGAAAGGGTTGGGTCACAGCTCCCTCACCCCTGTCTTGTACCGTGGAAAGGGTAGGGTCACAGCTTCCTCACCCCTGTCTTGTACTGTGAAAGGGTAGGGTCACAGCTTCCCTCACCCCTGTCTTGTACCGTGGAAAGGGTAGGGTCACAGCTTCCCTCACCCCTGTCTTGTACCGTGGAAAGGGTTGGGTCACAGCTCCCCTCACCCCTGTCTTGTACCGTGGAAAGGGTAGGGTCACAGCTCCCCTCACCCCTGTCTTGTACCGTGGAAAGGGTAGGGTCACAGCTTCCCTCACCCCTGTCTTGTACCGTGGAAAGGGTAGGGTCACAGCTCCTCTCACCCCTGTCTTGTACCGTGGAAAGGGTAGGGTCACAGCTCCCCTCACCCCTGTCTTGTACCGTGGAAAGGGTAGGGTCACAGCTCCCTCCCCCTGTCTTGTACCGGGAAAGGGTAGGGTCACAGCTCCCCTCACCCTGTCTTGTACCGTGGAAAGGGTAGGGTCACAGCTCCCTCCCACTGTCTTGTACCGTGGAAAGGGTAGGGTCACAGCTCCCCCACCCCTGTCTTGTACCGTGGAAAGGGTGGGTACAGCTCCCTCACCACTGTCTTGTACCGTGGAAAGGGTAGGGTCACAGCTCCCTCACCCTGTCTTGTACCGTGGAAAGGGTAGGGTCACAGCTCCCCTCCCTGTCTTGTACCGTGGAAAGGGTTGGGTCACAGCTCCTCACCCCTGTCTTCCGTGGAAAGGGTAGGGTCAGCTCCCTCCCCCTGTCTTGTACCGTGGAAAGGGTAGGGTCAGCCTCCCTCACCCTGTCTTGTACCGTGGAAAGGGTAGGGTCACAGCTCCCTCACCCCTGCTTGTACCGTGGAAAGGGTAGGGTCAGCTTCCCTCACCCCTGTCTTGTACCGTGGAAAGGGTAGGGTCACAGCTTTCCCTCACCCCTGTCTTGTACCGGGAAAGGGTAGGGTCACAGCTCCCTCACCCCTGTCTTGTACCGTGGAAAGGGTAGGGTCACAGCTCTCCCTGTCTTGTACCGTGGAAAGGGTAGGGTCACAGCTCACCCTCTTCCTGGTTGGGTCCAGACCCTCCCCGTCTTGTCCGTCACAGTCTTGTACCGTGGAGGGTAGGGTAGCTCCCTCCCCCCCTGTCTTGAACGGAAAGGGTAGGGCACAGCTCCCTCCACCCCTTCCGTGGAAAGGGTGGAAAGGGTCTCACCCCTTCTTTACCCAGTAGTCACAGCTCGCTCACGTCTTTACCGTAAGGTACTGTCTTACGGGAAAGGTAGGTCCGCCCTCACCCCTGTCTTGTACCGTGGAAGGGTAGGTCAAGCTCCTCACCACTGTCTTGACGTGAAAGGTTGTCACAGCCTCACCTGTCTTGCCGTGAAGGTAGGGTCACAGCCTCACCACTGTCTTGTCCGTGGAAAGGGTAGGTCACAGCCTCACCTGTCTTGTACGTGAAAGGTGGGTCACAGCCCTCACCTGTCTTGTACCGTGGAAAGGGTAGGGTCCAGCTCTCACCCTGTCTTGTACGTGGAAGGGTAGGTCACAGCTCCTCACCTGTCTGTCGTGGAAAGGGTAGGGTCAGCTCCTCACCTGTCTGTACCGTGGAAGGGTTGGGTCACAGCTCCTCACCTCTTGACCGTGGAAAGGGTGGTCACAGCCTCACCTGTCTTGTACCGTGGAAGGGTGGTCCAGCTCCCTCCTGTCTTGTACCGTGAAAGGTAGGTCAGCCTCACCTGTCTTGTACGTGAAGGGTAGGTCACAGCTCCTCACCCTGTCTGACCGTGGAAAGGGTAGGTCGCCTCACCCTGTCTTTACCGTGGAAGGTAGGGTCACAGCCCCTCACCTGTCTTGTACGTGGAGGGTAGGGTCCGCCTCACCCTGTCTTGTACCGTGGAAGGGTAGTCCAGCCTCACCTGTCTTGTACCGTGAAAGGGTAGGGTCACAGCCTCACCTGTCTTGTCCGTGAAGGTAGGGTACAGCTCCTCACCCTGTCTGTGAGGGTAGGGTCCCCTCACCCTGCTTGTCCGTGAAGGTTGGGTCCAGCTCCCTCACCTTCTTGTACGGAGGTAGGTCACAGCCTCACCCCTGCTTGCTGAAAGGGAGTACAGCTCCCTGTCTTGATGAAATAGGTCACAGCTCTCCTGTCTGTCGTGAGGTAGTCGCTCACCCCTGTCTGCCGTGAAAGGGTAGGGCAGCTCCTCCTGTCTTGTACGGGAGGTAGTCACACCCTCACCTGTTGTAGTGAAGGGTAGGGTCCGCCTACCACTGTCTGTCCGGGAGGGTGTCGCCTCACCTGTTTCCGTGGAAAGGTAGGGTCACAGCTCCCCTGTCTTGACGTGAGGTGGGCAGCCTCACCCGTCTACGTGAAGGGTATCACAGCCCACCCTGTCTGCGTGGAAAGGTGATCAGCCACCTCTTCGTGAGGTGTCACAGCCCTCACCTGTTCTGAGGGAGGTCACCCACCCCTGTTGTGTGGGGGTGGGTCCGCCTCACCGTTGTACTGAAGGGAGGCCGCCTCACCTGTCTTAGGGAAAGGGAGGCAGCCCACTGTCTTGTACGTGAAGGGTAGTCACTTCCCCGTCTTGTACTGGAAGGTAGTCATTACCTGTCTTGTACGGGTGTCGTCTCACCTGTCTCTGGGGTCCGCCTCACCTGTCTTGACTGAGGTAGGGCCAGCCTCACCTGTCTTGTAGTAGGTAAGCCTCACCTGTCTTACGTGAAAGGGTAGGGTCGCCTACTGTGGAAAGGGTCAGCCACCTGTCGTACGTGGAAAGGTAGGCAGCCCACCTGTCTTGTACTGAAGTAGGTCAGCCACCTGTTCGTGGGGTGGTCCGCCTCCCCTGTTGTACTGGAAGGGTAGGTCACCCCGCTGGAGGGTGTCAGCTCCCACCTGCTGTCTTGTACCGTGGAAAGGGTAGGGTCACAGCTTCCTCACCCCTGTCTTGTACCGTGGAAAGGGTAGGGTCACAGCTCCTCACCACTGTCTTGTACCGTGGAAAGGGTAGGGTCACAGCTTCCCCACCCCTGTCTTGTACCGTGGAAAGGGTAGGGTCACAGCTTCCCTCACCCTGTCTTGTACCGTGGAAAGGGTAGGGTCACAGCTTCCTCACCCCTGTCTTGTACCGTGGAAAGGGTAGGGTCACAGCTTCCTCACCACTGTCTTGTACCGTGGAAAGGGTAGGGTCACAGCTTCCCTCACCCCTGTCTTGTACCGTGGAAAGGGTAGGGTCACAGCTTCCCTCACCACTGTCTTGTACCGTGGAAAGGGTAGGGTCACAGCTTCCCTCACCCCTGTCTTGTACCGTGGAAAGGGTAGGGTCACAGCTTCCTCACCCTGTCTTGTACCGTGGAAAGGGTAGGGTCACAGCTTCCCTCACCACTGTCTTGTACCGTGGAAAGGGTAGGGTCACAGCTTCCCTCACCCCTGTCTTGTACCGTGGAAAGGGTAGGGTCACAGCTTCCCTCACCACTGTCTTGTACCGTGGAAGGGTAGGGTCACAGCTTCCTTCACCCCTGTCTTGTACCGTGGAAAGGGTAGGGTCACAGCTTCCTCACCCCTGTCTTGTACCGTGGAAAGGGTTGGGTCACAGCTCCCTCACCACTGTCTTGTACCGTGGAAAGGGTAGGGTCACAGCTTCCCTCACCCCTGTCTTGTACCGTGGAAAGGGTAGGGTCACAGCTTCCCTCACCCCTGTCTTGTACCGTGGAAAGGGTAGGGTCACAGCTTCCCTCACCCCTGTCTTGTACCGTGGAAAGGGTTGGGTCACAGCTCCCCTCACCACTGTCTTGTACCGTGGAAAGGGTTGGGTCACAGCTCCCCTCACCCCTGTCTTGTACCGTGGAAAGGGTTGGGTCACAGCTCCCCTCACCACTGTCTTGTACCGTGGAAAGGGTAGGGTCACAGCTCCCCTCACCACTGTCTTGTACCGTGGAAAGGGTAGGGTCACAGCTCCCCTCACCACTGTCTTGTACCGTGGAAAGGGTTGGGTCACAGCTCCCCTCACCCCTCTAGCTATATACATTCTCTGAATGAATCTGGACTTCCTACTCATTTCTGCAACATTGCAAGCTCCTGGAGATGTGTTGATTGCAACATGAAAGGCCTAGAGCTATCATTCAACTCCCTCAGTTGTTATTTTGCATATTATATCTCTGGTTCACAATTATTGCATAATACTACATACAGTGGAGAGTACAGGGGAGACTCTACTTCCCATATTACATACAGTGGAGAGTACAGGAGAGACTCTACTTCCCATATTACATAAGTGGAGAGTACAGGAGAGACTCTACTTCCCATATTACATACAGTGGAGAGTACAGGAGAGACTCTACTTCCCATATTACATACAGTGGAGAGTACAGGAGAGACTCTACTTCCCATACTACATAAGTGGAGAGTACATGAGAGACTCTACTTCCCATACTACATAAGTGGAGAGTACAGGAGAGACTCTACTTCCCATACTACATAAGTGGAGAGTACAGGAGAGACTCTACTTCCCATATTACATACAGTGGAGAGTACAGGAGAGACTCTACTTCCCATATTACATACAGTGGAGAGTACAGGAGAGACTCTACTTTCCATATTACATAAGTGGAGAGTACAGGATACTCTACTTCCCATACTACGTAAGTGGAGAGTACAGGAGACTCTACTTCCCATACTACATAAGTGGAGAGTACAGGAGACTCTACTTCCCATACTACATAAGTGGAGAGTACAGGAGAGACTCTACTTCCCATATTACATACAGTGGAGAGTACATGAGAGACTCTACTTCCCATACTACATAAGTGGAGAGTACAGGAGAGACTCTACTTCCCATACTACATACAGTGGAGAGTACAGGAGAGACTCTACTTCCCATACTACATAAGTGGAGAGTACAGGAGAGACTCTACTTCCCATACTACATAAGTGGAGAGTACAGGAGAGACTCTACTTCCCATACTACATAAGTGGAGAGTAGAGTCTCTCCTGAGACTCTACTTCCCATACTACATAAGTGGAGAGTACAGGAGAGACTCTACTTCCCATACTACATAAGTGGAGAGTACAGGAGAGACTCTACTTCCCATACTACATAAGTGGAGAGTATAGGAGACTCTACTTCCCATACTACATACAGTGGAGAGTACAGGAGACTCTACTTCCCATACTACATAAGTGGAGAGTACAGGAGACTCTACTTCCCATACTACATAAGTGGAGAGTACAGGAGAGACTCTACTTCCCATATTACATACAGTGGAGAGTACATGAGAGACTCTACTTCCCATACTACATAAGTGGAGAGTACAGGAGAGACTCTACTTCCCATACTACATACAGTGGAGAGTACAGGAGAGACTCTACTTCCCATACTACATAAGTGGAGAGTACAGGAGAGACTCTACTTCCCATACTACATAAGTGGAGAGTACAGGAGAGACTCTACTTCCCATACTACATAAGTGGAGAGTAGAGTCTCTCCTGAGACTCTACTTCCCATACTACATAAGTGGAGAGTACAGGAGAGACTCTACTTCCCATACTACATAAGTGGAGAGTACAGGAGAGACTCTACTTCCCATACTACATAAGTGGAGAGTATAGGAGACTCTACTTCCCATACTACATACAGTGGAGAGTACAGGAGACTCTACTTCCCATACTGCTGGCGAATTTGTTTGAAAAAATTATTGTAGGAAGAGAAAGCGTTCGTAGTCGTACATAATTTGGTGATGGTTATTATTTGTCTTTGTATAATGGGAATTAACTGTGTTGAAGTATCTTGGCAAAAACTTCAAGATGGAGGAAGGTTGACATCAGATGTTCACCGGTGTTGTCCTGGCTCGGGTCTTCAGATGGTGACATAACACAGGTATAGTGTAGCAGGTTCACCGGTGTTGTCCTGGCTCGGGTCTTCAGATGGTGACATAACACAGGTATAGTGTAGCAGGTTCGCCGGTGTTGTCCTGGCTCGGGTCTTCAGATGGTGACATAACACAGGTATAGTGTAGCAGGTTCGCCGGTGTTGTCCTGGCTCGGGTCTTCAGATGGTGACATAACACAGGTATAGTGTAGCAGGTTCACCGGTGTTGTCCTGGCTCGGGTCTTCAGATGGTGACATAACACAGGTATAGTGTAGCAAGTTCACCGGTGTTGTCCTGGCTCGGGTCTTCAGATGGTGACATAACACAGGTATAGTGTAGCAGGTTCACCGGTGTTGTCCTGACTCGGGTCTTCAGATGGTGACATAACACAGGTATAGTGTAGCAGGTTCACCGGTGTTGTCCTGGCTCGGGTCTTCAGATGGTGACATAACACAGGTATAGTGTAGCAGGTTCACCGGTGTTGTCCTGGCTCGGGTCTTCAGATGGTGACATAACACACGTATAGTGTAGCAGGTTCACCGGTGTTGTCCTGGCTCGGGTCTTCAGATGGTGACATAACACAGGTATAGTGTAGCAGGTTCACCGGTGTTGTCCTGGCTCGGGTGTTCAGATGGTGACATAACACAGGTATAGTGTAGCAGGTTCACCGGTGTTGTCCTGGCTCGGGTCTTCAGATGGTGACATAACACAGGTATAGTGTAGCAGGTTCACCGGTGTTGTCCTGGCTCGGGTGTTCAGATGGTGACATAACACAGGTATAGTGTAGCAGGTTCACCGGTGTTGTCCTGGCTCGGGTGTTCAGATGGTGACATAACACACGTATACATAAGCACAAACATCTCCCCTGGGAGTTGTTTTCACTCAACTGTAATTCTCATCTTTGTACTGGATTTAAAATAGGTCGCACGACACAAACAATAGCCAGGTATTAAATAGGTCGCATGGCACAAACAATAGCCAGGTATTAAATAGGTCGCACGACACAAACAATAGCCAGGTATTAAATAGGTCGCATGGCACAAACAATAGCCAGGTATTAAATAGGTCGCACGACACAAACAATAGCCAGGTATTAAATAGGTCGCACGGCACAAACAATAGCCAGGTATTAAATAGGTCGCACGACACAAACAATAGCCAGGTATTAAATAGGTCGCACGGCACAAACAATAGCCAGGTATTAAATAGGTCGCACGACATAAACAATAGCCAGGTATTAAATAGGTCGCACGGCACAAACAATAGCCAGGTATTAAATAGGACGCACGGCACAAACAATAGCCAGGTATTAAATAGGTCGCACGGCACAAACAATAGACAGGTATTAAATAGGTCGCACGACACAAACAATAGCCAGGTATTAAATAGGTCGCACGACACAAACAATAGCCAGGTATTAAATAGATCGCACGACACTAACAATAGCCAGGTATTACATACTTGACCATAACAAATCAATTTTAAATCTTCACCAACTTCACCAAAATCAATTACCATTTTCCAGAGAGAAAATCAAGAGTTCACTAAATTCTGTGTAATCCTCTTAATTAGTTTACTTATTAAATGTCACACTGTCCACCTGCTTTCTCTCTCTCTCTCTCGTCTGCCACATTGTTCACCTGCTCTCCCTCTCTCGGCTGCCACATTGTTCACCTGCTCTCTCTCTCTCCCTCTCTCTTACACAGGGTTTAACAAGGTTAGGGCAAGGATTCCTAACTTTATTTACAAGCTAAGAGCTGTTACCTACATCAGCTCATTTAAAAGCCTTTTTATTGTTATGAGACCTACAAGCAGAGAACAGGATGAAGTTGGAGCCATCTGTGGGCCAGCAATTTCATTTGATCAACTGACTTTATTTCGTTTATATCATTAAGGTGTACGAACAAGTTCCAGACTCCAGTCATTCTGGGAATAAATGATCTCACGTGAAGTGATGTTCTGGAGAAGAGTACAGTCACAGTGAAGTTGCTGCTTGCTGCCCGTCTTGTTGTGTAGAAGCTCACTTCTCGCTGTCCTCGGAGTGGAGCAAAGTGTGGTACTTTGACAATACTGGCCTTGTACATAACAGTAAGGCCACCCACATCCCCGGTGTTGAAGACTCTGCTGAAATGACAGATCTATCCAGGCTGGGTAAAGGAGAGAGACAAGGCGTCTTGCTCTCTTCTTTATTTGGTCAAAAAGTCGCAGATGAGATGGGGGAGGGGGGCGCAGGCAATCCAAGAAAGTGGAGCATACTCAAGGTGTGAGCGCACTTGTGCCACGTACATAATCTTGCAACCTCTACTGTCGAGGAAATGTGAGATACGATACTTCAAAGTGCTGTAAGCTTCCTGGCTGCCTTATTTGTAAGATTTACAACGTGGTTCTTCATGGTCAGTTTGGAGTCAAATTTCACTCCAAGGATATCTACTTCTCTCTCTCTCTCCCCTGCCACAATGTCCACCTGCTCTCTCTCTCTCTCTCTCTCTCATATACAGTGGTACCTCTACTTACGAGCAGCTCCCAACTCGAACACTTATGTAAGTGTATTTTTGTAGGTGCTTTTGTAAGTGTATTTTTGGGGGTCTGAAATGGATTAATCTAATTTTCATTATTTATGGGAAAAAATTCCTTCGGTATCGGCACTTGAATAGCCGTCTGAAACAAATTAAGCTCGTAACTCGAGGTACCACTGTATATACAGTAGACCGTCGTTTAACTCGGTTTTGTCTTGCATGTTTTGGTTATAGCATGATTGAGAAATTACGGCATATTTTTGTTTAACACTTCGTAAAGTTAATTTAATATGGTTGCGGAGGGGAAATTTTTTTGAGCCTCCCAGCTTTCAGTTTGGGTCATAGGCGTGTAGGACGACGATACTAGGGAAGCTCGCTGTATTTATTTACATATATATTTTCTTATTTTCATTGTCATTTGTTAAATCTGCCAAGCAATCATGGCAGCCAGTAAGCTTACAAGTGTTGCCGCAAGTGGCAAGAAAAGCTTTAAGCTTGAGAAAAAAGAAGTCCCACTGGGAATCTTCATTGATCTCCGCAAAGCTTTTGATACAGTCGACCATGATTTACTGCTCACAAAATTAGCACACTATGGTATAAGGGGGCACCCACTCAACTACCTAAAGTCATACCTCACCAACAGAAGCCAATACGTGTACACAAATGGAGCGAACTCTTCCACACAACAAATTACAGTCGAAGTCCCTCAAGGAAGTGTCCTGGGGCCACTCCTATTCCTCATTTACATAAATGACCTACCGAATGCATCACAACTACTCAAACCCATTTTATTTGCAGATGACACAACATATGTCTTCTCTCACCCAAATCCAGTTATACTGGCCAACACTGTTAATGCCGAATTACAGAAAATATCAACATGGATGACGACTAACAAGCTTACTCTCAATACTGACAAGGCCTACTTCATGCAGTTTGGAAGCAAAGCCACAAATGTTCCACTTAACATAACACTTAATGGTACACCCATCACAAGACTCACAGAGGGAAAATTCCTAGGAATCCACCTTGACAGTAGCCTTAAATTCCAAACACATATACAACAAATTTCCAAGAAAATCTCGAAGACAGTAGGTATATTATCAAAGATACGCTATTATGTACCACAATCAGCTCTCCTTGCACTATATCATTCACTTATCTACCCGTATCTCATCTATGGAATCTGTGCATGGGGATCAACAACGTTAAATCACCTTAGACCGCTCATAACACAACAAAAGGCCGCAGTCAGAATGATAACAAATTCCCACTCTAGACAGCATACTCCACCAATATTCAAAAGTCTCAAACTACTCACCGTAAAGAACATTCATACTTACTCTTGTGCCTACTACATATATAAAACTTTACACTCTAATATAAACACTCTGCTCAAAACTCTCCTCACCAACTTTAATAGGACCCATGACCACAACACAAGACACAGATCACTTTTTGATATACCCCGTGTTCATATCAACCTATGTAAAAATTCTATGCACATAAAGGGCCCCAGAATCTGGAATTCATTACCAGTAAATATTAAGATAATCTTGTCTGAAAATCAATTTAAGACTCAACTCAAAAACCACCTACTCACCCAAAACTAAATGATCATACTATAAACTACTTTGAAAAATGCTCATTGTTACTTTCCTATACGATAATCTCAATATTTAATAATATGTTACTATTATGTTACCCCCTACTCATATTATAAGTTAATGTCAAAAATGCTCAATGTTATTTTCCTTAAGATAATCTCAATTCCATATTATCATTCAAGAATCTTAACACCTGTAACAATCTAATATCATTATATAATAATTTAAATAGTAAAATTTCATCATATTGTAATTTTGAAAATAATTTTTAACTAGAATAAACTCAATAAATTTCTCTAATATTAAGTACATAGTTTTTAAGGACTAGAATAAGCTGCCCCTAATGCCATGGCATGTCAGTGGCTCTCCTTGCACTCAATTTACATTGTAACTTCCGATACCCATGTAATCTGCAATGAAATAAAATTTGTTTGTTTGTTTGTTTGTTTGTTTGTAAGTCTAGGAATTACGAAGAAAATTGAGATATTAGATAAGCTTAAGAATGGATCACATGTGGTGGATATAGTGATGGTCTATGGTGTTAATGAAGCGTCAGTGGCTCACATGTGGTGGATATAGTGATGGTCTATGGTGTTAATGAAGCGTCAGTGGCTCACATGTGGAGGATATAGTGAGGGTCTATGGTGTTAATGAAGCGTCAGTGGCTCACATGTGGGGGATATAGTGAGGGTCTATGGTGTTAATGAAGCGTCAGTGGCTCACAAGTGGGGGATATAGTGATGGTCTATGGTGTTAATGAAGCGTCAGTGGCTCACATGTGGGGGATATAGTGAGGGTCTATGGTGTTAATGAAGCATCAGTGGCTCACATGTGGTAGATATAGTGATGGTCTATGGTGTTAATGAAGCATCAGTGGCTCACATGTGGGGGATATAGTGAGGGTCTATGGTGTTAATGAAGTGTCAGTGGCTCACATGTGGTGGATATAGTGAGGGTCTATGGTGTTAATGAAGTGTCAGTGGCTCACATGTGGTGGATATAGTGATGGTCTATGGTGTTAATGAAGCATCAGTGGCTCACATGTGGGGATATAGTGAGGGTCTATGGTGTTAATGAAGTGTCAGTGGCTCACATGTGGGGGATATAGTGAGGGTCTATGGTGTTAATGAAGCATCAGTGGCTCACATGTGGTGGATATAGTGAGGGTCTATGGTGTTAATGAAGTGTCAGTGGCTCACATGTGGTGGATATAGTGATGGTCTATGGTGTTAATGAAGTGTCAGTGGCTCACATGTGGTGAATATAGTGATGGTCTATGGTGTTAATGAAGCATCAGTGGCTCACATGTGGTGGATATAGTGAGAGTCTATGACCTTAATGAAGCATCAGTGGCTCACATGTGGTGGATATAGTGAGGGTCTATGGTGTTAATGAAGTGTCAGTGGCTCACATGTGGTGGATATAGTGAGGGTCTATGGTGTTAATGAAGCATCAGTGGCTCACATGTGGTGGATATAGTGAGGGTCTATGGTGTTAATGAAGCATCAGTGGCTCACATGTGGTGGATATAGTGAGGGTCTATGGTGTTAATGAAGCATCAGTGGCTCACATGTGGTGGATATAGTGAGGGTCTATGGTGTTAATGAAGTGTCAGTGGCTCACATGTGGTGGATATAGTGATGGTCTATGGTGTTAATGAAGCATCAGTGGCTCACATGTGGTGGATATAGTGAGGGTCTATGGTGTTAATGAAGTGTCAGTGGCTCACATGTGGTGGATATAGTGATGGTCTATGGTGTTAATGAAGCATCAGTGGCTCACATGTGTGATATAGTGAGGTCTATGGTGTTAATGAAGTGTCAGTGGCTCACATGTGGTGGATATAGTGAGGGTCTATGGTGTTAATAAGGTCAGTGGCTCACATGTGGTGGATATAGTGAGGTCTATGGTGTTAATAAGTCAGTGGCTCACATGTGGTGGATATAGTGAGGTCTATGGTGTTAATGAAGCTCAGTGCTCACATGTGGTGGATATAGTGAGTCTATGTTAATGAAGTGTCAGTGGCTCACATGTGGTGGATATAGTAGGGTCTGTGTTATGAAGGTCAGTGGCTCACATGTGGTGGATATAGTGATGGTCTATGGTGTTAATGAAGCATCAGTGGCTCACATGTGGTGATATAGTGATGGTCTATGGTGTTAATGAAGTCAGTGGCTCCATGTGGTGATATGTGAGGTCTATGGTGTTAATGAAGTCAGTGGCTCACATGTGGTGGATATAGTGAGGTCTATGGTGTTAATGAAGCATCAGTGGCTCACATGTGGTGATATAGTGAGGGTCTATGGTGTTAATGAAGCATCAGTGCTCACATGTGGTGGATATAGTGAGGTCTATGGTGTTAATGAAGGTCAGTGGCTACATGTGGTGGATATAGTGATGGTCTATGGTGTTAATGAAGTGTCAGTGGCTCACATGTGGTGGATATAGTGAGGTCTATGGTGTTAATGAAGCATCAGTGGCTCACATGTGGTGGATATATGAGGTCTATGGTGTTAATGAAGTGTCAGTGGCTCACATGTGTGGATATAGTGAGGTCTATGGTGTTAATAAGCTCAGTGGCTCACATGTGTGGATATAGTGATGGTCTATGGTGTTAATGAAGCTCAGTGGCTCACATGTGGTGGATATAGTGAGGTCTATGGTGTTAATGAAGCATCAGTGGCTCACATGTGGTGGATATAGTGAGGTCTATGGTGTTAATGAAGTCAGTGGCTCACATGTGGTGGATATAGTGAGGTCTATGGTGTTAATGAAGCATCAGTGGCTCACATGTGGTGATATAGTGAGGTCTATGGTGTTAATGAAGTGTCAGTGGCTCACATGTGGTGGATATAGATGGTCTATGGTGTTAATGAAGTCAGTGGCTCACATGTGGTGGATATAGTGAGGTCTATGGTGTTAATAAGGTCAGTGGCTCACATGTGGTGATATAGTGGGTCTATGGTGTTAATGAAGCTCAGTGGCTCACATGTGGGGATATAGTGAGGTCTATGGTGTTAATGAAGTGTCAGTGGCTCACATGTGGGGATATAGTGAGGTCTATGGTGTTATGAAGCATCAGTGCTCACAGTGGTGGATATAGTGAGGGTCTATGGTTAATGAAGTTCAGTTGCTCACATGTGGTGGATATAGTGAGGTCTATGGTGTTAATGAAGATCAGTGGCTCACATGTGGTGGATATAGTGAGGGTCTATGGTGTTAATAAGTGTCAGTGGCTCACATGTGGGGATATAGTGAGGTCTATGGTGTTAATGAAGATCAGTGGCTCACATGTGGTGGATATAGTGATGGTCTATGGTGTTAATGAAGCATCAGTGGCTCACATGTGGTGGATATAGTGAGGTCTATGGTGTTAATGAAGTGTCAGTGGCTCACATGTGGTGGATATAGTAGGTCTATGGTGTATGAAGTTCAGTGGCTCACATGTGGGGATATAGTGATGGTCTATGGTGTTAATGAAGCGTCAGTGGCTCACATGTGGTGGATATAGTGAGGTCTATGGTGTTAATAAATCAGTGGCTACATGTGGTGATATAGTGAGTCTATGTTAATGAAGCATCAGTGCCACATGTAGTGGATATAGTGAGGTCTATGGTGTTAATGAAGTCAGTGGCTCACATGTGGTGGATATAGTGAGTCTATGGTGTTAATGAAGCTCAGTGGCTCACATGTGGTGATATAGTGAGGTCTATGGTGTTAATGAAGCATCAGTGGCTCACATGTGGTGGATATAGTGATGGTCTATGGTGTTAATGAAGATCAGTGGCTCACATGTGGGATATGTGAGGTCTATGTGTTAATGAAGTGTCAGTGGCTCACATGTGGTGGATATAGTGAGGGTCTATGGTGTTAATGAAGCATCAGTGGCTCACATGTGGTGGATATAGTGAGGGTCTATGGTGTTAATGAAGCGTCAGTGGCTCACATGTGGTGGATATAGTGAGGGTCTATGGTGTTAATGAAGCCTCAGTGGCTCACATGTGGTGGATATAGTGATGGTCTATGGTGTTAATGAAGTGTCAGTGGCTCACATGTGGTGGATATAGTGATGGTGTATGGTGTTAATAAAGTGTCAGTAACGAGGAGAATATACGAGCTTGTATAATGAATAACACAAGATGTCACCTCATGAAAACAATGAGACTCACATCACAACAAGTAAATACAACTGAAAACTTGTTGCTTGATGATCTAACACAAGACAAAGAAAAGTGCACCACTTAATTTCCTCTTAATTAGGGTAAAGGTCTTACAGGTGTTTAAAGCAGTGTGTGATAAGGAAGGCCTGAAAAATAATGTTTAGCGCAGGTTGGTTCAACAACTTTAAGTTGCATAATAAGTTACATAATATTAAGTTTTCTGGTGAAAGTGCTTCAGCTGATCATACAGCAGCAAGTAATTTCCCTGCTGCAGGAAATTATTTCTGAGGTTGGCTATTAGCCACATCAAGTGTTTAATGCTGACGAGACAAGTGTTTTTTGGTAAAAAAATGCCAACACGAACTTATATCAGTCAGCAAGAGAAAAGTGCACCAGGCTTCAAGACAGCAAAGGATCACTTCACCTTGCTCCTTTGCGGTAATGTGTCAGGTGATTTCAAGTGTAAACCCATGGTTATTTACCGCTCTAAGAATCCTCGTGCTTTGAAAGGTGTGGATAAAAACACCAGTAATTTGGAGGTCAAAGCAATCAGTTTATTCGTGAAGTCAAGTTTTACCTGCACACCAAGAACCTTCATTCTTGATCATTCCCTGCACACCAAGAACCTTCATTCTTGATCATTCCCTGCACACCAAGAACCTTCATTCTTGATCATTCCCTGCACACCAAGAACCTTCATTCTTGATCATTCCCTGCACACCAAGAACCTTCATTCTTGATAATTCCCTGCACACCAAGAACCTTCATTCTTGATCATTCCTGCACACCAACTTCTGCATCAAGACCTTCATTCTTGATAATTCCCTGCACACCAAGCAACCTTCATTCTTGATAATTCCCTGCACACCAAGAACCTTCATTCTGACTCTCTTCATTCTTGATCATTCCCTGCACACAAGAACCTTCATTCAAGACTCCTTCATTCTTGATCATTCCCTGCACACCAAGAACCTTCATTCAAGACTCTCTTCATTCTTGATCATTCCCTGCACACAGAACCTTCATTCAAGATCTCTTCATTCTTGATCATTCCCTGCACACAGAACCTTCATTCTTGATATTCCCTGCACACCAAGAACCTTCATTCTTGATCATTCCCTGCACACCAAGAACCTTCATTCTTGATAATTCCCTGCACACCAAGAACCTTCATTCTTGATCATTCCCTGCACACCAAGAACCTTACATTCAAGACTCTCTTCATTCTTGATCATTCCCTGCACACCAAGAACCTTGCATTCAAGACTCTCTTCATTCTTGATAATTCCCTGCACACCAAGAACCTTACATTCAAGACTCTCTTCATTCTTGATAATTCCCTGCACACCAAGAACCTTGCATTCAAGACTCTCTTCATTCTTGATAATTCCCTGCACACCAAGAACCTTGCATTCAAGACTCTCTTCATTCTTGATAATTCCCTGCACACCAAGAACCTTGCATTCAAGACTCTCTTCATTCTTGATAATTCCCTGCACACCAAGAACCTTGCATTCAAGACTCTCTTCATTCTTGATCATTCCCTGCACACCAAGAACCTTGCATTCAAGACTCTCTTCATTCTTGATAATTCCCTGCACACCAAGAACCTTGCATTCAAGACTCTCTTCATTCTTGATAATTCCGCACCAAGACCTGCATTCAAGCTCCTCATTCTGATATCCCTGACACCAAGAACCTTGCATTCAAGACTCTCTTCTTCTGATATTCCGCACACCAGAACTTGCATTCAAGATCCTTCATTCTTGATATTCTCCAAGAACCTTGCACAAGACTTCTTCATTTGATACCGCACCAAAACCTTGCATTCAAGACTCTCTTCATTCTGATAATTCTGCACCAAGAACCTGCTTCAAGACTTTCATTCTTGAATCCTGCACACCAGAACCTGCATTCAAGCTCTTATCTTAATTCCTGCCAGAACTCATTAGCCTCTCATCTGAATTCCACCAAGCCTTGCATTCAGACTCCTTCATTCTTGATAATTCCTGACACAAGAACCTTGCATTCAAGACTCTCTTCATTCTGATAATTCCTGAACAGAACTGCATTCAAGTCTTTCATCTGATACCTGACCAAGAACCTTGCATTCAAGATCTCTTCATTCTTGATATTCCTGCACACAAGAACCTTGCATTCAAGCTTTCATTCTGATATTCCTGCACACCAAGACTTGCATTCAAGACTCTTCATTCGATAATCCCGCACCAGAACCTGCTTCAGCTCTCTTCATTCTTGATATTCCTGCAACCAGACCTTGATCAGACTCTCATTCTTGATATTCCCTGCACACCAAGAACTGCATTCAAGACTCTCATTCTGATATCCTGCAACCAAGAACTTGCATTCAAGACTCTCATTCTGATACCTGCAACCAAGACTGCATTCAGCTGATCTGAAACACTCCAACTGCAAATTGATATCTTCTCGAACATTCTGACAGAACCTTGCATGACTCTCTTCATTCTTGATAATTCCTGCACACCAAGAACTTGCATTCAAGACTTTCATTCTTGATAATTCCTGCACCAAGACTGCATTCAAGCTGGCAGTGATAATTCCTGCAAGTACCTTGCTTCAAGACCTTCATTCTGGAAATTCCTGACCAAGACTGCATGTCCAAGCTCCGTCATTGTATCCTAAATTCTGATGTTACTTGACATTCATCAACTGATACTTGATTCAAGCTTTGCATTTGAATTCGACCAAGAACTTGATTCAAGACTCTCTTCATTCGTAATTCCCTGCACAGAACCTTGCTTGCAAGACTTTTCATCTGAATTCTGCACCAGAACTTGCATTCAGATTACTTCATTCTGAGTAATTCCTGCATACATAAGCTTTCTATACCCTCAAAGAACTTGGCATCCAAGATTACCAGCTGTCATGGTACTGAAGAACTTGATTCAGCTCAGTGATAATTACCAGTGCAACAGTTGCATCAATGCTCAGTCCAAGCTGGCAGTACCAGCTGTGCAGACCAAGCTGGAAGTTCAAGCTGGCAGTACCAAGCTGGCAGTATCCAAGCTGGCAGTACCAGCTGGCAGTACCAATGATTCCTGGCATCGTCCCTGCAGTACCAAGCTTGCATCAAGCTGGTCAACTGATACCAAGCTGGCAGTACCAAGCTGGCAGTACCAAGTGAAGTATTTTACTGGCAAGGGATTACAGTACAACTGGTCTGAGTACTTAGTTCAGACTCAAGTGAGATACCAAGGTGATGGTAAGAATTGTTCACTCAAGCTGAGTACCAACTGGTGTAAGCTGGTCCACTGGAAGCAAGCTGGCAGTACCAAGCTGGCAGTACCAGCTGAGTACTAAGCTGGCAGTCAAGCTGGCAGTAGCTGGCAGTACCAGCTGGCAGTCTGCTGACAGTACCAATGCAGGAGTACCAGCTGCAGTACCAAGCTGGCAGTCCAAGCTGGCAGTACCAATTTGAGATATTTACTGCAGTTCCATATGCTGAGAAGTCATGGCAACAAATTAAATGCTGGGTAAAGTATTGCTCTAGTGGAGTTACCAGTGTGTTTCAGTAGTTGTTCCACTGGCGGAGTACCCGTGGGTTTGAAGATATTGTTCAGCTGGCAAGGAGATTACCAGGTGATGGTTTTGAAGATATTGTTCAGCTGGCAAGGAGATTACCAGGTGATGGTTTTGAAGATATTGTTCAGCTGGCAAGGAGATTACCAGGTGATGGTTTTGAAGATATTGTTCAGCTGGCAAGGAGATTACCAGGTGATGGTTTTGAAGATATTGTTCAGCTGGCAAGGAGATTACCAGGTGATGGTTTTGAAGATATTGTTCAGCTGGCAAGGAGATTACCAGGTGATGGTTTTGAAGATATTGTTCAGCTGGCAAGGAGATTACCAGGTGATGGTTTGAAGATATTGTTCAGCTGGCAAGGAGATTACCAGGTGATGGTTTTGAAGATATTGTTCAGCTGGCAAGGAGATTACCAGGTGATGGTTTTGAAGATATTGTTCAGCTGGCAAGGAGATTACCAGGTGATGGTTTTGAAGATATTGTTCAGCTGGCAAGGAGATTACCAGGTGATGGTTTTGAAGATATTGTTCAGCTGGCAAGGAGATTACCAGGTGATGGTTTTGAAGATATGAATGAAGATGTGAATGAACTCTTAGAAGAAGATGATGATGAAGAAGTCAGGAGTCCAGAGGAAATGTTGGCAGAGTTCGATGCACAGATACAAGGAAGCAACATTATTAATAGAAGATGAAGAAGAATCTGAAGAAAAACAGTTAACATTGCAGTAGTTACGTGAGCAGTTCCATATATACAGTGGACCCTCGCTAATACAAGTTTTTTAATATTATTTCCAAGTTTTTTTTAAATATTATTTCCAAGTTTTTTAATATTATTTCCAAGTTTTATTTTAATATTATTTCCAAGTTTTTTAATATTATTTTCAATTTTTTTTTTAAATATTATTTCCAAGTTTTATATAATATTATTTACAATTTTTTTTAATATTATTTCCAAGTTTTTTTTATATTATTTCCAAGTTTTTTTAATATTATTTCCAAGTTTTTAATGTTATTTCGAAGTTTTTTTAATGACGATTGTAGTCATTTATTATATTTGATCACATAAAGAAGTGTAGTTTTTATTATTTATTTTGTTTTTTCTATTATATTTCCTTATGACAAATGAATATTCTTTATTCTGTGAAGAAACTGCATGTAACTCACATCTGACGTCCTTATACAAGTACGTGTGTGTTTGTTGCAGTGGAAGAACGTACGTGTTTGTTACAGTGGAAGAACGTACATGTGTGTTTGTTACAGTGGAAGAACGTACGTGTGTGTTTGTTGCAGTGGAAGAACGTACGTGTGTGTTTGTTGCAGTGGAAGAACGTACGTGTGCGTTTGTTACAGTGGAAGAACGTACGTGTGTGTTTGTTGCAGTGGAAGAACGTACGTGTGTGTTTGTTACAGTGGAAGAACGTATGTGTGTTTGTTACAGTGGAAGAACGTACGTGTGTGTTTGTTGCAGTGGAAGAACGTACATGTGTGTTTGTTAGTGGAAGAACGTACGTGTGTGTTTGTTACAGTGGAAGAACGTACATGTGTGTTTGTTGCAGTGGAAGAACGTACATGTGTGTTTGTTACAGTGGAAGAATGTACATGTGTGTTTGTTACAGTGGAAGAACGTACGTGTGTGTTTGTTACAGTGGAAGAACGTACATGTGTGTTTGTTACAATGGAAGAACGTACGTGTGTGTTTGTTGCAGTGGAAGAACGTACATGTGTGTTTGTTACAGTGGAAGAACGTATATGTGTATTTGGTACAGTAGAAGAACGTACATGTGTGTTTGTTCAGTGGAAGAACGTACATGCGTGTTTGTTACAGTGGAAGAACGTACATGTGTGTTTGTTGCAGTGGAAGAACGTACATGTGTGTTTGTTACAGTGGAAGAACGTACGTGTGTGTTTGTTACAGAGGAAGAACGTACGTGTGTGTTTGTTACAGTGGAAGAGCGTACGTGTGTGTATGTTACAGTGGAAGAACGTACGTGTGTGTTTGTTGCAGTGGAAGAACGTACGTGTGTGTTTGTTACAGTGGAAGAACGTACGTGTGTTTGTTACAGTGGAAGAACGTACGTGTGTGTTTGTTGCAGTGGAAGAACGTACATGTGTGTTTGTTAGTGGAAGAACGTACGTGTGTGTTTGTTACAGTGGAAGAACGTACGTGTGTTTGTTGCAGTGGAAGAACGTACGTGTGTATTTGTTGCAGTAGAAGAACGTACGTGTGTGTTTGTTGCAGTGGAATAACGTACATGTGTGTTTGTTACAGTGGAAGAACGTACGTGTTTGTTTGTTACAGTGGAAGAACGTACGTGTTTGTTTGTTAGTGGAAGAACGTACGTGTGTTTGTTACAGTGGAAGAACGTACGTGTGTGTTTGTTGCAGTGGAAGAACGTACGTGTGTGTTTGTTACAGTGGAAGAACGTACGTGTTTGTTACAGTGGAAGAACGTACGTGTGTTGCAGTGGAAGAACGTACATGTGTGTTTGTTACAGTGGAAGAACGTACGTGTGTTTGTTGCAGTGGAAGAACGTACGTGTGTGTTTGTTACAGTGGAAGAACGTACGTGTTTGTTTGTTACAGAGGAACAACGTACGTGTTTGTTAGTGGAAGAACGTACGTGTGTGTTTGTTACAGTGGAGGAGCGTACGTGTTTGTTTGTTACAGTGGAAGAACGTACGTGTGTGTTTGTTGCAGTGGAAGAACGTACGTGTGTGTTTGATAAAGTGGAAGAACGTACGTGTTTGTTTGTTACAGTGGAAGAACGTACGTGTGTGTTTTTTACAGTGGAAGAACGTACGTGTGTGTTTGTTGCAGTGGAATAACGTACATGTGTGTTTGTTACAGTGGAAGAACGTACGTGTGTGTTTGTTACAGTGGAAGAACGTACGTGTTTGTTTGTTACAGTTAAAGAACATACGTATGTGTTTGTTGCAGTGGAAGAACGTACGTGTGTTTTTGTTGCAGTGGAAGAACGTACGTGTTTGTTTGTTACAGAGGAACAACGTACGTGTTTGTTTGTTAGTGGAAGAACGTACGTGTGTTTTGTTACAGTGGAAGAACGTACGTTTTGTGTTTGTTTGTTAGTGGAAGAACGTACGTGTTGTTACAGTGAAGACCTGTGTTTTAGCAGTGGAAGAACGTACGTGTGTGTTTGTTACAGTGGAAGAACGTACGTGTGTGTTTGTTGAATGGAAGAACGTACGTGTGTTTGTTACAGTGGAAGAACGTACGTGTGTGTTTGTTGACAGTGGAAGAACGTACGTGTGTGTTTGTTACAGTGGAAGAACGTACGTGTGTGTTTGTTGCAGTGGAAGAACGTACGTGTGTGTTTGTTACAGTGGAAGAACCTACGTGTTTGTTACAGTGGAGGAACGTACGTGTTTGTTACAGTGGAAGAACCTACGTGTTTGTTACAGTGGAGGAACGTACGTGTTTGTTACAGTGGAAGAACGTACGTGTTTGTTACAGTGGAGGAACGTACGTATTTGTTGCAGTGGAAGAAGAACCTACGATTTGCTTACGTGAGGAACGTAATGTTTTTACAGTGAAGAACGTACGTTTGTTATGGAGAACGTGATGTTGCAGTGGAAGAATGACTCATTCTTCCACGCAATAGAACAAAGTGCGGAATATTTGTAATATCAAACAGTAGTAAACAGTACTAACAGTAATAAACAGTAGTAAACAGTAATAAACAGTAGTAAACAGTACTAACAGTAATATACAGTAGCAAACAGTAACAAACAGTAGTAAACAGTAGTAAACAGACATCATTTCTTTTAAGAAACTCATCTTTTTAAAATTAGTCAAGATAATAACGAAGGAAAATGTGTGTGGCTGACAATATATGTGTGTGGCTGACAATATATGTGTGGCTGACAATATATGTGTGTGGCTGACAATATATGTGTGTGGCTGACAATATATGTGTGTGGCTGACAATATATGTGTGTGGCTGACAATATATGTGTGGCTGACAATATATGTGTGTGGCTGACAATATATGTGTGTGGCTGACAATATATGTGTGTGGCTGACAATATATGTGTGGCTGACAATATATGTGTGTGGCTGACAATATATGTGTGTGTAGCTGACAATATATGTGTGTGGCTGACAATATATGTGTGTGGCTGACAATATATGTGTGGCTGACAATATATGTGTGTGGCTGACAATATATGTGTGGCTGACAATATATGTGTGTGGCTGACAATATATGTGTGTGTGGCTGACAATATATGTGTGTGGCTGACAATATATGTGTGTGGCTGACAATATATGTGTGTGGCTGACAATATGTGTGGCTGACAATATATGTGTGTGGCTGCCAATATATGTGTGGCTGACAATATATGTGTGTGGCTGACAATATATGTGTGGCTGACAATATATGTGTGTGGCTGACAATATATGTGTGGCTGACAATATGTGTGTGTGTCTGACAATAAATTTGTGGCTGACAATATATGTGTGTGGCTGACAATATATGTGTGGCTGACAATATATATGTGTGGCTGACAATATATGTGTGTGGCTGACAATATATGTGTGTGGCTGACAATATATGTGTGTGGCTGACAATATATGTGTGTGGCTGACAATATATGTGTGGCTGACAATAAATGCTTCAGAAAAACAGGTCAGCAAACACATATTTAATAGAAGTAAACAAGGTCCCTGGACCTTGTAGTAAACAAGGTCCGTGAACCTTGTATACTTGTCTTTCTAGGACACGTGTCTAGGACACGTGTCTAGGACACGTGTCTAGGACACGTGTCTTTGTAACCAGTTTGTGGGTAACTATTAAGTCCTTCTTGCTGGTATAGTAGTGTGTTGACATGAGAAACATTGCCTCAGTAAGAACATTGTTCTCCAGTACATGTCAGTAAGAACACTGTTCTCCAGTACATGTCAGTAAGAACACTGTTCTCCAGTACATGTCAGTAAGAACACTGTTCTCCAGTACATGTCAGTAAGAACACTGTTCTCCAGTACATGTCAGTAAGAACACTGTTCTCCAGTACATGTCAGTAAGAACATTGTTCTCCAGTACATGTCAGTAAGAACATTGTTCTCCAGTACATGTCAGTAAGAACACTGTTCTCCAGTACATGTCAGTAAGAACACTGTTCTCCAGTACATGTCAGTAAGAACATTGTTCTCCAGTACATGTCAGTAAGAACATTGTTCTCCAGTACATGTCAGTAAGAACACTGTTCTCCAGTACATGTCAGTAAGAACACTGTTCTCCAGTACATGTCAGTAAGAACATTGTTCTCCAGTATATGTCAGTAAGAACATTGTTCTCCAGTACATGTCAGTAAGAACATTGTTCTCCAGTATATGTCAGTAAGAACATTGTTCTCCAGTACATGTCAGTAAGAACATTGTTCTCCAGTACATGTCAGTAAGAACATTGTTCTCCAGTACATGTCAGTAAGGACATTGTTCTCCAGTACGTGTCAGTAAGAACATTGTTCTCCAGTACATTTCAGTAAGAACATTGTTATCCAGTACATGTCAGTAAGAACATTGTTCTCCAGTACGTGTCAGTAAGAACATTGTTCTCCAGTACATGTCAGTAAGAACATTGTTCTCCAGTACATGTCTGTAAGAACATTGTTCTCTAGTACGTGTCTGTAAGAACATTGTTCTTCAGTACATGTCAGTAAGAACATTGTTCTCCAGTACGTGTCAGTAAGAACATTGTTCTCCAGTACATGTCTGTAAGAACATTGTTATCCAGTACATGTCAGTAAGAACATTGTTCTCCAGTACATGTCAGTAAGAACATTGTTCTCCAGTACGTGTCAGTAATAACATTGTTCTCCAGTACGTGTCTGTAAGAACATTGTTCTCCAATACATGTCAGTAAGAACATTGTTCTCCAGTACGTGTCAGTAAGAACACTGTTCTCCAGTACGTGTCAGTAAGAACATTGTTCTCCAGTACATGTCTGTAAGAACATTGTTCTCCAGTACGTGTCAGTAAGAACATTGTTCTCCATTACGTGTCAGTAAGAACACTGTTCTCCAGTACGTGTCTGTAAGAACATTGTTCTCCAGTACATGTCAGTAAGAACATTGTTCTCCAGTACGTGTCAGTAAGAACATTGTTCTCCAGTACATGTCAGTAAGAACATTGTTCTCCAGTACATGTCTGTAAGAACATTGTTCTCTAGTAAGTGTCTGTAAGAACATTGTTCTCCAGTACGTGTCAGTAAGAACATTGTTCTCCAGTACGTGTCAGTAAGAACATTGTTCTCCAGTACGTGTCAGTAAGAACATTGTTCTCCGGTACGTGTCAGTAAGAACATTGTTCTCCATTACGTGTCAGTAATAACATTGTTCTCTAGTACGTGTCTGTAAGAACATTGTTCTCCAGTACATGTCAGTAAGAACATTGTTCTCCAGTACATGTCAGTAAGAACATTGTTCTCCAGTACGTGTCAGTAAGAACATTGTTCTCCAGTACGTGTCAGTAAGAACATTGTTCTCCAGTACGTGTCAGTAAGAACATTGTTCTCCAGTACGTGTCAGTAAGAACATTGTTCTCCAGTACGTGTCAGTAAGAACATTGTTCTCCAGTACGTGTCAGTAAGAACATTGTTCTCCATTACGTGTCAGTAATAACATTGTTCTCTAGTACGTGTCTGTAAGAACATTGTTCTCCAGTACATGTCAGTAAGAACATTGTTCTCCAGTACATGTCAGTAAGAACATTGTTCTCCAGTACGTGTCAGTAAGAACATTGTTCTCCAGTACGTGTCAGTAAGAACATTGTTCTCCATTACGTGTCAGTAAGAACACTGTTCTCCATTACGTGTCTGTAAGAACATTGTTCTCCAATACATGTCAGTAAGAACATTGTTCTCCAGTACGTGTCAGTAAGAACATTGTTCTCCAGTACGTGTCAGTAAGAACATTGTTCTCCATTACGTGTCAGTAAGAACACTGTTCTCCAGTACGTGTCTGTAAGAACATTGTTCTCCAGTACATGTCAGTAAGAACATTGTTCTCCAGTACGTGTCAGTAAGAACATTGTTCTCCATTACGTGTCAGTAAGAACACTGTTCTCCAGTACGTGTCTGTAAGAACATTGTTCTCCAGTACATGTCAGTAAGAACATTGTTCTCCAGTACATGTCAGTAAGAACATTGTTCTCTAGTACGTGTTTGTAAGAACATTGTTCTCCAGTACATGTCAGTAAGAACATTGTTCTCCAGTACATGTCAGTCAGAACATTGTTCTCCAGTACGTGTCAGTAAGAACATTGTTCTCCAGTACGGTTCAGTAAGAACATTGTTCTCCAGTACATGTCTGTAAGAACATTGTTCTCCAGTACATGTCAGTAAGAACATTGTTCTCCAGCACGTGTCAATAAGAACACTGTTCTCCAGTACGTATCAGTAAGAACATTGTTCTCCAGTACATGTCAGTATGAACATTGTTCTCCAGTACGTCAGTAAGAACATTGTTCTCCAGTACGTGTCAGTAAGAACACTGTTGTCCAGTACATGTCAGTAAGAACACTGTTCTCCAGTACGTGTTAATAAGAACATTGTTCTCCAGTACGTGTCAGTAAGAACATTGTTCTCCAGTACATGTCAGTAAGAACATTGTTCTCCAGTACGTGTCAGTAAGAACATTGTTCTCCAGTACAGGTCAGTAAGAACATTGTTCTCCAGCACGTGTTAGTAAGAACATTGTTCTCCAGTACGTGTCAGTAAGAACATTGTTCTCCAGTACATGTCAGTAAGAACATTGTTCTCCAGTACGTGTCAGTAAGAACATTGTTCTCCAGTACGTGTTAGTAAGAACATTGTTCTCCAGTACGTGTCAATAAAAACACTGTTCTCCAGCACGTGTTAGTAAGAACACTGTTCTCCAGTACGTGTCTGTTAACAGTGCTACACGGTATTCTGACTAACCTTTCTGTTAGTTTCAACAGCCTCACTGACAATAAAGAGACCTGCAGTTACTTAGAGCCTTCCAATAATGAAGCTGAATGACCCACACGGGTTTAGCGCTTCAGAAAATACACTGCAAGTTAGCCGCTTCTACGTCGCATATAACAGAAACTCTAATGAAATGTAAGAAATGTGCGCTCGTGTGTGTATACTGACCTCGACATAGCGAAGCATTATGATCATCCCCAGTGCCAGCAGTGTGTGTGTTGTGTGTGTGTTAGTGTGTGTGTGTGTGTGTGTGTGTGTGTGTGTGTGTGGTGTGTGTGTGTGCGCTCACCTATTTGTGGTTGCAGGGGTCGAGTCATAGCTCCTGGCCCCGCCTCTTCACTGATTGCTACTAGGTCCTCTCTCTCCCTGCTCCATGAGGTTTATCAAACCTCGTCTTAAAACTATGTATGGTTCCTTCCTCCACTACGTCACTTTCTAGGCTATTCCACTTCCTGACAACTCTATGACTGAAGAAATACTTCCTAACATCCCTCTGACTCATAGGAGTCTTCAACTTCCAATTGTGACCCCTTGTTTCGGTGTCCCCTCTCTGGAACATCTTGTCTCCGTCCACCTTATCTATTCCTCGCAGTATTTTATATGTCGTTATCATGTCTCCCCTAACCCTCCTGTCCTCTAGTGTCGTCAGGCCGATTTCCCTTAACCTTTCTTCGTAGGACAATCCCCTTAGCTCTGGGACTAGTTTTGTTGCAAACCTCTGCACTTTCTCTAATTTCCTGACGTGCTTGACCAGGTGTGGGTTCCAAACTGGTGCTGCATACTCCAATATGGGCCTGACATATATGGTGTACAGAGTCTTGAACGATTCCTTAGTGAGGTATTGGAACGCTATTCTTAGGTTTGCCAGCCGCCCGTATGCTGCAGCAGTTATCTGATTGATGTGTGCCTCAGGAGATGTGCTAGGTATTATACTCACCCCAAGATCTTTTTCCTTGAGTGAGGGTTGCAGTCTTTGGCCACCTAGACTATACTCTGTCTGCGGTCTTCTTTGCCCTTCCCCGATCTTCATGACTTTACATTTGGCAGGGTTAAATTCAAGGAGCCAGTTACTTGACCAGGCTTGTAGCCTGTCCAGGTCTCTTTGTAGTCCTGCCTGATCCTCGACTGATTTAATTCTTCTCATTAACTTCACATCATCTGCAAACAGGGACACTTCTGAGTCTATGCCTTCCGTTATGTCATTCACATATACCAAAAACAGCACAGGTCCTAGGACTGACCCCTGTGGAACTCCACTCGTCTCAGGTGCCCACTCTGACACCTCGTCACGTACCATGACTCGTTGTTGCCTCCCTGTCAGATATTCTCTGATCCAATGCAGTGCCTTTCCTGTTATGTGTGCCTGATCCTCTAGCTTTTGCATTAACCTCTTGTGAGGAACTGTGTCGAACGCCTTCTTGCATTCCAAGAAAATGCAGTCTATCCACCCCTCTCTCTCGTGTCTTACTTCTGTTACCTTGTCATAAAACTCCAGTAGGTTTGTGACACAGGATTTTCCTTCCCTGAAACCGTGCTGGTTGTCGTTTATAAGCTTGTGTCTTTCTAGGTGCTCCACCACTCTCCTCCTGATGATCTTCTCCATGACTTTGCATACTATACACGTCAGTGACACAGGTCTGTAGTTTAATGCCTCGTGTCTGTCTCCTTTCTTAAAAATTGGGACTACATTTGCCATCTTCCACACCTCAGGTAGTTGCCCAGTTTCAATGGATGTGTTGAAGATTTTTGTTAATGGCACACTTAACATCACTGCTCCCTCTCTAAGGACCCACGGTGAAATGTTGTCAGGTCCCACCGCTTTTGAGGTTTCGAGTTCACATAGCAGCTTCTTCACCTCCTCCTCGGTTGTGTGTATTTCATCCAGCACTTGTTGGTATATCTCCCTATTCTGAATTCCTGGAGTCCTTCTTGTCTCCTCTGTAAATACTTCTTTAAATCTCATGTTGAGCTCCTCACATACCTCTTGGTCGTTTCTTGTGAACTCCCCACCTTCCTTCCTCAGCCTGATTACCTGGTCCTTGACTGTTGTTTTCCTCCTGATGTGGCTATACAACAGCTTTGGGTTAGACTTGACTTTTGATGCTATATCATTTTGGTATTGTCGCTGAGCCTCCCTTCTTACCTGTGCATATTCGTTTCTGGCTCTTCGGCTAATCTCTTTATTTTCCTGGGTCCTTTGTCTTCTGTACTTTTTCCATTCTCTAGTGCACTTAGTTTTTGCCTCCCTACACCTCTGGGTGAACCAAGGACTCGTTCTGGTCTTCCCGTTACTTCTGTTTCCCTTGGGAACAAACTTCTCCTCTGCCTCTTTGCATTTTGTCGTCACATATTCCATCATTTCTTTTACTGGTTTTCCTGCCAATTCTCTCTCCCACTGAACGTCTTGTAGGAAGTTCCTCATGTCTGTGTAGTCTCCCCTTTTGTAGTTTGGTTTTTCCCGTCCTATTCCTGCTCCCCTCTCCACTTGTAGCTCAACTATATAATCAAAACACAGAACCACATGATCACTAGCTCCAAGGGGCCTTTCATACGTGATATCCTCGATGTCTGAACTACTCAAGGTGAATGCTAGGTCCAGTCTTGCTGGATCATCCTCACCTCTCTCTCTGGTAGTGTCTCTAACATGTTGATGCATGAGGTTTTCCAGTACCACATGCATCATCTTGGCTCTCCATGAGTGTGTGTGTGTGTGTGTGTGGTGTGTACTCACCTAATTGTGGTTGCAGGGGTCGATACTCAGCTCCTGGCCCCGCCTCTGCGCTGCCCGCTACTGGGTATCTGCTCTTCCTGCGTGCGTGTGTGTGTGTGTGTGTGTGTGTGTGTGTGTGTGTGTGTGTGTACTAACCTCGACATAAGTGAAGGGCTCCAGCAACTATGATGATCACCAGTGCCAGAAGTTTGGCACCTGTGAAGACAGTCTGAATCCTCATTGATAGACGAACACTGACACAGTTGATGAAGGTGAGTGTACCTGTCAAAACCACACAACATTATTTAACAAAACCACAGAAAACCTGCTACATACACAGTGAATAACACACAAGATGACAGGATGTTCCAGAGAGGGGACACACAAACAAGGGGTCACAATTGGAAGTTGAAGACTCAGATGAGTCAAAGGGATGTTAGGAAGTATTTCTTCAGTCACAGAGTTGTCAGGAAGTGAAATAGTCTAACAAGTGATGTAATGGAGGCAGGAACCATACATAGTTTTAAGACGAGGTATGATAAAGCTCATGGAGCAGGGAGAGAGAGGACCTAGTTGCGATCAGTGAAGAGGCGGGGCCAGGAGCTGAGCCTCGACCCCTCCAACCACAAATAGGTGAGTACAATGTATTTTATGGCATTTATTCAGGACACGTCTTATGCATCAAGTAATTCATCAACAAAATTTGATAAGGTTCCTGGTGGACCAAATATCTAATTAAAATGTATATATATATATATATATATATATATATATATATATATATATATATATATATATATATATATATATATATATATATATGTGTGTGTGTGTGTGTGTGTGTGTGTGTGTGTACTCACCTATTTGTACTCACCTATTTGTGGTTGCAGGGGTCGAATCATAGCTCCTGGCCCCGCCTCTTCACTGATTGCTACTAGGTTCTCTCTCTCCCTGCTCCATGAGCTTTATCAAACCTAGTCTTAAAACTATGTATGGTTCCTGCCTCCACTATGTCGCTTTCTAGG
Organism: Cherax destructor; assembly: GCA_009830355.1. Lineage (NCBI taxonomy): Eukaryota > Metazoa > Arthropoda > Malacostraca > Decapoda > Parastacidae > Cherax > Cherax destructor. The sequence continues at coordinate 96,198 of WNWK01002233.1, forward strand.
CTATTCCACTTCCTGACAACTCTATGACTGAAGAAATACTTCCTAATATCCCTTTGACTCATAGAAGTCTTCAACTTCCAATTGTGACCCCTCTCTGGAACATCTTCTCTCTGTCCACCTTATCTATTCCTCGCAGTATTTTATATGTCGTTATCATATCTCCCTAACCCTCCTGTCCTCTAGTGTCGTCAGGCCGATTTCCCTTAACCTTTCTTCGTAGGACAATCCCCTTAGCTCTGGGACTAGTCTTGTTGCAAACCTTTGCACTTTCTCTAATTTCTTGACGTGCTTGACCAGGTGTGGGTTCCAAACTGGTGCTGCATACTCCAGTATGAGCCTGACGTATATGGTGTACAGAGTCTTGAATGATTCCTTAGTGAGGTATTGGAACGCTATTCTTAGGTTTGCCAGCCGCCCGTATGCTGCAGCAGTTATCTGATTGATGTGTGCCTCAGGAGATGTGCTCGGTATTATACTCACCCCAAGATCTTTTTCCTTGAGTGAGGTTTGCAGTCTTTGTGTGTGTGTGTGTGTGTGTGTGTGTGTGTGTGTGTGTGTGTGTGTGTGTGTGTGTGTGTGTGTGTTAAAACAGTGTTATGGTCAAACTAACAAAGCCTTGAACTAAGATTACAACAACATAAATACAGCAGTAGAACTGGACGAGAGTCTAATGCTCTAACTGAATTTCAAAATGCCGAAAATGTTGTATCAAGAAGGTCCATGATTGAAAGCAATATTATCGAATCAAGTTTCATAAAAAATTGTGCTCATTTTAATATGGACATAAGTTCAGTTATATAAATTAAAATAATTTATAATGAATAAAGTTTGTGAGAAATTCTGACTACACTCCCCCGCCCCGCGTGTTGGGTCATGTGTGGGGTCACACCTCAGCCTCATAAAGTACACTCCCCCGCCCCGCGTGTTGGGTCGTGTGTGAGGTCACATCTCAGCCTCATAAAGTACACTCCCCCTCCCAGCGTGTTGGGTCGTGTGTGAGGTCACATCTCAGCCTCATAAAGTACACTCCACCGCCCCGCGTGTTGGGTCGTGTGTGAGGTCACATCTCAGCCTCATAAAGTACACTCCCGCGCCCCGCGTGTTGGGTCGTGTGTGGGTCACATCTCAGCCTCAAAAGTACACTCCCCGCCCAGCGTGTTGGGTCGTGTGGGGTCACATCTCAGCCTCATAAAGTACACTCCCGCCCCGCGTGTTGGGTCGTGTGGGGTCACACTCAGCCTCATAAAGTACACTCCCCCGCCCAGCGTGTTGGGTCGTGTGTGGGGTCACATCTCAGCCTCATAAAGTACACTCCCCGCCCCGCGTGTTGGGTCGTGTGTGAGGTCACATCTCAGCCTCATAAAGTACACTCCCCCGCCCCGCGTGTTGGGTCGTGTGTGAGGTCACATCTCAGCCTCATAAAGTACACTCCCCCGCCCAGCGTGTTGGGTCGTGTGTGGGGTCACATCTCAGCTTCATAAAGTACACTCCCCCGCCCAGCGTGTTGGGTCGTGTGTGGGGTCACATCTCAGCTTCATAAAGTACACTCCCCCGCCCAGCGTGTTGGGTCGTGTGTGGGGTCACATCTCAGCCTCATAAAGTACACTCCCCCGCCCAGCGTGTTGGGTCGTGTGTGGGGTCACATCTCAGCCTCATAAAGTACACTCCCTTGCCCCGCGTGTTGGGTCGTGTGTGAGGTCACATCTCAGCCTCATAAAGTACACTCCCCCGCCCCGCGTGTTGGGTCGTGTGTGAGGTCACATCTCAGCCTCATAAAGTACACTCCCCCGCCCAGCGTGTTGGGTCGTGTGTGAGGTCACATGTCAGCTTCATAAAGTACACTCCCCCGCCCAGCGTGTTGGGTCACATCTCAGCTTCATAAAGTACACTCCCCGCCCCGCGTGTTGGGTCGTGTGTGAGGTCACATCTCAGCCTCATAAAGTACACTCCCCCGCCCAGCGTGTTGGGTCGTGTGTGGGGTCACATCTCAGCCTCATAAAGTACACTCCCCCGCCCAGCGTGTTGGGTCGTGTGAGTCACATCTCAGCCTCATAAGTACACTCCCCGCCCAGCGTGTTGGGTCGTGTGTGAGGTCACATCTCAGCCTCATAAAGTACACTCCCCGCCAGCGTGTTGGGTCTGTGTGGGTCACATCTCAGCTTCATAAAGTACACTCCCCACCCAGCGTGTTGGGTCGTGTGTGGGTCACATCTCAGCCTCATAAAGTACACTCCCCGCCCAGCGTGTTGGGTCGTGTGTGAGGTCACATCTCAGCCTCATAAAGTACACTCCCCGCCCAGCGTGTTGGGTCGTGTGTGAGGTACATCTCAGCCTCATAAAGTACACTCCCCGCCCAGCGTGTTGGGTCGTGTGTGAGGTCACATCTCAGCCTCATAAAGTACACTCCCCGCCCCCGTGTTGGGTCGTGTGAGGTCACATCTCAGCCTCATAAAGTAACTCCCCGCCCAGCGTGTTGGGTCGTGTGTGAGGTCACATTCAGCTTCATAAAGTACACTCCCCGCCCAGCGTGTTGGGTCACATCTCAGCTTCATAAAGTACACTCCCCCGCCCGCGTGTGGGTCGTGTGAGGTCACATCTCAGCCTCATAAAGTACACTCCCCGCCCGCGTGTTGGGTCGTGTGTGAGGTCACATCTCAGCCTCATAAAGTACACTCCCCGCCCAGCGTGTTGGGTCGTGTGGGTCACATCTCAGCTCATAAGTACACTCCCGCCCAGCGTGTTGGGTCGTGTGTGAGGTCACATCTCAGCCTCATAAAGTACACTCCCCGCCCGCGTGTTGGGTCGTGTGTGGGTCACATCTCAGCCTCATAAAGTACACTCCCCGCCCCGCGTGTTGGGTCGTGTGGAGGTCACATCTCAGCCTCATAAAGTAACTTCCCCGCAGCGTGTTGGGTCTGTGTGGGTCACATCTCAGCCTCATAAAGTACACTCCCGCCCAGCGTGTTGGGTCGTGTGAGGTCACATCTCAGCCTCATAAGTACACTCCCCGCCCAGCGTGTTGGGTCACATCTCAGCTCATAAAGTACACTCCCCGCCCGCGTGTTGGGTCGTGTGAGGTCACATCTCAGCTCATAAAGTACACCCGCCCAGCGTGTTGGGTCGTGTGGGCACATCTCAGCTCATAAGTACACTCCCCGCCCAGGTGTTGGGTCGTGGGTCACATCTCAGCTCAAGACACCCCGCCCAGCGTGTTGGGTCGTGTGGGCACATTCAGCCTCATAGTACACTCCCCGCCCGCGTGTTGGGTCGTGTGGGTCACATCTCAGCTCATAAGTACCTCCCCCCCAGCGTGTTGGGTCGTGTGGGTCACATCTCAGCCTCATAAGTACACTCCCCCCCAGCGTGTTGTCGTGTGTGGGTCACATCTCAGCCTCATAAAGTACACTCCCCGCCCGGCGTGTTGGGTCACATCTCAGCCTCATAAATACACTCCCGCCCGCGTGTTGGGTCGTGTGTGTCATCTCAGCCTCATAAGTACCTCCCGCCCGCGTGTTGGGTCGTGTGAGGTCACATCTCAGCTTCTAAGTAACTCCCCGCCCAGCGTGTTGGGTCGTGTGTGAGTCACATTCAGCTCATAAAGTACCTCCCGCCCAGCGTGTTGGGTCGTGTGTGGTCACATCTCAGCTTCATAAAGTACACTCCCCGCCCGCGTGTGGGTCGTGGTGAGTCACATCTCAGCTCATAAGTACACTCCCCGCCCAGCGTGTTGGGTCGTGTGTGGGTCACATCTCAGCCTCATAAGTACACTCCCCGCCCAGCGTGTTGGGTCGTGTGGGGTCACATCTCAGCCTCATAAATACACTCCCGCCCGCGTGTTGGGTCGTGTGGGTCACATCTCAGCTCATAAGACACTCCCGCCCGCGTGTTGGGTCGTGTGAGGTCACATCTCAGCCTCATAGTACACTCCCCGCCCGCGTGTTGGGTCGTGTGTGAGGTCACATTCAGCTTCATAAAGTAACTCCCGCAGCGTGTTGGGTCACATCTCAGCTCATAAAGTACACTCCCGCCCAGCGTGTTGGGTCGTGTGTGAGGTCATCTCAGCGGTCACATCTCAGCTTCATAAAGTACACTCCCCGCCCGCTGTTGGGTCGTGTGTAGGTCACATCTCAGCTTCATAAAGTACACTCCCCGCCCGCGTGTTGGGTCGTGTGTGAGGTCACATCTCAGCTTCATAAAGTACACTCCCCGCCCGCGTGTTGGGTCGTGTGTGAGGTCACATCTCAGCTCATAAAGTACACTCCCCGCCCGCGTGTTGGTCGTGTGTGAGGTCACATCTCAGCCTCATAAAGTACACCCCCTGCCCAGCGTGTTGGGTCGTGTGTGAGGTCACATCTCAGCCTCATAAAGTACACTCCCTGCCCAGCGTGTTGGGTCGTGGTGGTCACATCTCAGCCTCATAAAGTACACTCCCCGCCCCGCGGTGTTGGGTCACATCTCAGCCTCATAAAGTACACTCCCTGCCCGCGTGTTGGGTCTGTGTGGGTCACATCTCAGCCTCATAAAGTACACTCCCCGCCCAGCGTGTTGGGTCGTGTGTGGGGTCACATCTCAGCCTCATAAAGTACACTCCCCGCCCGCGTGTTGGGTCGTGTGGGGTCACATCTCAGCCTCATAAGTACACTCCCCGCCCGGTGTTGGGTCGTGTGTGGGGTCACATCTCAGCCTCATAAAGTACACTCCCCCGCCCAGCGTGTTGGGTCGTGTGTGGGGTCACATCTCAGCCTCATAAAGTACACTCCCCCGCCCCGCGTGTTGGGTCGTGTGTTGGGTCACATCTCAGCCTCATAAAGTACACTCCCCCGCCCCGAGTGTTGGGTCGTGTGTTGGGTCACATCTCAGCCTCATAAAGTACACTCCCCCGCCCCGCGTGTTGGGTCGTGTGTGGGGTCACATCTCAGCCTCATAAAGTACACTCCCCCGCCCAGCGTGTTGGGTCGTGTGTGAGGTCACATCTCAGCCTCATAAAGTACACTCCCCCGCCCCGCGTGTTGGGTCGTGTGTGAGGTCACATCTCAGCCTCATAAAGTACACTCCACCGCCCCGCGTGTTGGGTCGTGTGTGAGGTCACATCTCAGCCCAACCTCCACGCCTGCGGTGAGTCACATCAGCTCATACACTCCCCGCCCCGCGTGTTGGGTCGTGTGTGGGTCACATCTCAGCCTCATAAAGTACACTCCCCCGCGCAGCGTGTTGGGTCGTGTATGGGGTCACATCTCAGCTTCATAAAGTACACTCCCCCGCCCAGCGTGTTGGGTCGTGTGTGGGGTCACATCTCAGCTTCATAAAGTACACTCCCCCGCCCAGCGTGTTGGGTCGTGTGTGAGGTCACATCTCAGCCTCATAAAGCACTCACCTCCTGCCCAGCGTGTTGGGTCGTGTGTGAGGTCACATCTCAGCCTCATAAAGTACACTCCCCCGCCCCGCGTGTTGGGTCGTGTGTGAGGTCACATCTCAGCCTCATAAAGTACACTCCCCCACCCAGCGTGTTGGGTCGTGTGTGGGGTCACATCTCAGCCTCATAAAGTAAACTCCCCCGCCCAGCGTGTTGGGTTGTGTGTGGGGTCACATCTCAGCCTCATAAAGTCTATTATCTATTATAAGTCTGTTCTATTATACTGTTCCCTGATAATGTAAGAAATCATGAAAGGGCTTGCAATTTTACTAGTTTTCACTGTGGTTATTTTGCATATTGTGACATCACCTGTTTACTGTGATCGTTGCATATACATATACATACATAAATACATACATACACATACATATAACTCCATTTTTATATCATCTTAGACAGTTCCGAAGTCAAAAACATACGAGTACATTTCCATGGTGGGCCTTTGACATGACATATGAGTTATCGTATATTGATTTGTGGAGGCAACACAACTTTCCCCTTTGCCTCTTAGTGATACCACCAGCCTCTCAAGTACTGCACTGGTGATACCACCAGCCTCTCAAGTACTGCACTGGTGATACCACCAGCCTCTCAACTACTGCACTGGTGATACCACCAGCCTCTCAACTACTGCACTGGTGATACCACCAGCCTCTCAAGTACTGCACTGGTGATACCACCAGCCTCTCAACTACTGCACTGGTGATACCACCAGCCTCTCAACTACTGCACTGGTGATACCACCAGCCTCTCAACTACTGCACTGGTGATACCACCAGCCTCTCAACTACTGCACTGGTGATACCACCAGCCTCTCAACTACTGCACTGGTGATACCACCAGCCTCTCACTACTGCACTGGTGATACCACCAGCCTCTCAACTACTGCACTGGTGATACCACCAGCCTCTCAACTACTGCACTGGTGACCACCAGCCTCTCACTACTGCACTGGTGTACCACCAGCCTCTCAACTACTGCACTGGTGATCACCAGCCTCTCAACTACTGCACTGGTGATCACCAGCCTCTCAACTACTGCACTGGTGATACCACCAGCTCTCAACTACTGCACTGGTGATCCACCAGCCTCTCACTACTGCACTGGTGATACCAGCCTCTCAACTACTGCACTGGTGAGTACCACCCTCTCAACTACTGCACTGGTGATACCAGCCTTCACTGCACTATACTTGCACTGGTGAAACCAGCCTCTCAACTACTGCACTGGTGATACCAGCCTCTCAACTACTGCACTGGTGATCCACCAGCCTCTCAACTACTGCACTGGTGATACCACAGCCTCTCAACTACTGCACTGGTGATACCCCAGCCTCTCAACTACTGCACTGGTGATACCACCAGCCTCTCAACTACTGCACTGGTGAGTCCAGCCTCTCAACTCTGCACTGGTGAGTACCAGCCTCTCAACTACTGCACTGGTGATGGACCAGCCTTCAACTACTGCACTGGTGAAGGTACCAGCCTCTCAACTACTGCACTGGTATCCACCAGCCTCTCAACTACTGCACTGGTGATGCCACAGCCTCTCACTACTGCACTGGTGATGGACCAGCCTTCAACTACTGCACTGGTGATGGTACCAGCCTCACTACTGCACTGGTGATGGACCAGCCTTCAACTACTGCACTGGTGAAGGTACCAGCCTCTCAACTACTGCACTGGTGATGGTACCAGCCTCTCAACTACTGCACTGGTGAAGGTACCAGCCTCTCAACTACTGCACTGGTGATGGTACCAGCCTCTCAACTACTGCACTGGTGATGGTACCAGCCTATCAACTACTGCACTGGTGAAGGTACCAGCCTCTCAACTACTGCACTGGTGAAGGTACCAGCCTCTCAACTACTGCACTGGTGATGGTACCAGCCTCTCAACTACTGCACTGGTGAAGGTACCAGCCTCTCAACTACTGCACTGGTGAGGTACCAGCCTCTCAACTACTGCACTGGTGAAGGTACCAGCCTCTCAACTACTGCACTGGTGATACACCAGCCTCTCAACTACTGCACTGGTGATCACCAGCCTCTCAACTACTGCACTGGTGATGGTACCAGCCTCTCAACTACTGCACTGGTGAAGGTACCAGCCTCTCAACTACTGCACTGGTGATACCACCAGCCTCTCAACTACTACACTGGTGATACCACCAGCCTTTCAACTACTACACTAGTGGGTACCAGCCTCTCAACTACTGCACTGTGTGTACCAGCCATCTCAACTACTGCACTGGTGAGTACCAGCCTCTCAACTACTGCACTGGTGATTTCCCTCAACTCTGCACTGGTGTCCACTTCAACTACTGCACTGGTGATGGACCACCAGCCTCTCACTACTGCACTGGTGAGTACCACCTCTCAACTACTGCACTGGTGATGCACCAGCCTCTCAACACTGCACTGGTGATGGACCAGCTCTCAACTACTGCACTGGTGAATTCACCAGCTCTCAACTACTGCACTGGTGATACACCTCTCAACTACTGCCTGGTATACCAGCCTCTCAACACTGCACTGGTGATCCTACCAGCCTCTCACTACTGCACTGGTGGGACCAGCCTCTCAACTACTGCACTGGTGAAGTACCAGCCTCTCAACTACTGCACTGGTGATCACCAGCCTCTCAACTACTACACTGGTGAGTACCAGCCTCTCAACTACTCACTGGTGATTACCAGCCTTCCACTACTCACAGGTGAGGTCCAGCCTCAATCTGACTGGTGAGCCTACCGCCTCACTACTGGACTGTTGGTACCACCTTCAACTACGACGGTGAATCCAGCCTCTAACTACTCACGGGAATGATTCCCCTGTTCTCCTAACCACTCACTGGATGATGGTCCACCTCTACTACCCTGCACCGGGATGGTCTCGGTTCTCTCAACACTCACGGGTGATGGTTCCAGTCCTCTACTTACTAGCCACCTCACACGCACGGGAATGATTCCCTCTGGTTCTCTAACCCACTCACGGTGATGACCTCCCTACCCACACTGCACGGGACTGATCCTCTTGGTTCTCACTTAACCCCTCACACACGAGGGACTGATTCCTCTGTTCTCCTTAACCCCACACGGGGATGATTCCCCGTTCTCACTAACCCACCGGGGGACTGATTCCTCTCATGGTGTGCTACCTAGCCCCTCACACGCACGGGGACTGATTCCCTAGTTCTCCTAACCCCCACACGGACTGATTCTCTTGGTTCCTAACCCCTCACTCACGCACGGATGATTCCCCTGTTCTCCTTAACCCCACAGAGGGACTGATTCCTCGGTTCTGCCTTAACCCCACCACAGGACTGATCCCTCTGGTTCTCAACCTCTCCTACCACTGGACTGATTCCTCTCTGGTCTCTAACCCCACTACGGGACATTCTCTGTGGTTCTCCTTAACACCACGGACTGATTCCTCTCTGTTCTCCTTAACCCCCACCACGAGGGACTGATTCCTCCTGGTTCTCCTTAACCCCACCACGAGGGACTGTTCCTCTCTGTTCTCCTTAACCCACCACAGGGACTGATTCCTCTGGCTCCAACCCCACACGGGGACTGATTCCTATGGTTTCCTAACCCCCACCACGAGGTGACTGATTCTTGGTTCTCCTAACCCCCACCACGAGGGACTGATTCCCTCTTGTTCTCATTAACCCCACCACGAGGGACTGATTCCTCTTGTCTCCTTAACCCCACCACGAGGGACTGATTCCTCTCTGGTTCTCCTTAACCCCCCACCACGAGGGGACTGATTCCTCTCTGATTCTCCTTAACCCCCACCACGAGGGGACTGATTCCTCTCTGGTTCTCCTTAACCCCCACCACGAGGGGACTGATTCCTCTTGTTCTCCTTAACCCCCACCACGAGGGACTGATTCCTCTCTGTTCTCCTTAACCCCCACCAAGAGGGGACTGATTCCCCTCTGGTTCTCCTTAATCCCACCACGGACTGATTCTCTCTGGTTCTCCATAACCCACCACGAGGACTGATTCCTCTGGTTCTCTACCCCACCCCGAGGTGTTCCTCTGGTCCTAACCCCACCACGGACTGATTCCTCCTGGTCTCTAACCCCACCACGGGACTGATTCCTCTCTGGTTCTCCTAACCCACACCACGTACTGATTCCTCTCTGGTTCTCCTTAGCCCCACCACGAGGGGACTGATTCCCCTCTGGTTCTCCTTAACCCCCCCTTTCATGATTTATTTATTTAGAGAGAATCCTCACACATGTTGTCAGCTAGAGTCCTCACACATGTTGTCAGCTATAGTCCTCACACATGTTGTCAGCTAGAGTCCTCACACACGTTGTCAGCTAGAGTCCTCACACACGTTGTCAGCTAGAGTCCTCACACATGTTGTCAGCTAGAGTCCTCACACATGTTGTCAGCTAGAATCCTCACACGTTGTCAGCTAGAGTCTCACACATGTTGTCAGCTAGAATCCTTACACATGTTGTCAGCTAGAGTCCTCACACATGTTGTCAGCTAGAGTCCTCACACATGTTGTCAGCTCGAATCCTCACACATGTTGTCAGCTAGTCCTTACACATGTTGTCAGCTAGAATCCTCACACATGTTGTCAGCTAGAGTCCTCACACATGTTGTCAGCTAGGATTCTCACACATGTTGTCAGCTAGGATCCTCACCCATGTTGTCAGCTAGGATCCTCACCCATGTTGTCAGCTAGGATCCTCACCCATGTTGTCAGCTAGGATCCTCACCCATGTTGTCAGCTAGGATCCTCACCCATGTTGTCAGCTAGGATCCTCACCCATGTTGTCAGCTAGGATTCTCACCCATGTTGTCAGCTAGGATCCTCACCCATGTTGTCAGCTAGGATCCTCACCCATGTTGTCAGCTAGGATTCTCACCCATGTTGTCAGCTAGGATCCTCACCCATGTTGTCAGCTAGGATCCTCACCCATGTTGTCAGCTAGGATCCTCACCCATGTTGTCAGCTAGGATCCTCACCCATGTTGTCAGCTAGGATCCTCACCCATGTTGTCAGCTAGGATCCTCACCCATGTTGTCAGCTAGGATCCTCACCCATGTTGTCAGCTAGGATCCTCACCCATGTTGTCAGCTAGGATCCTCACCCATGTTGTCAGCTAGGATCCTCACCCATGTTGTCAGCTAGGATCCTCACCCATGTTGTCAGCTAGGATCCTCACCCATGTTGTCAGCTAGGATCCTCACCCATGTTGTCAGCTAGGATCCTCACCCATGTTGTCAGCTAGGATCTCACCCATGTTGTCAGCTAGGATCCTCACCCATGTTGTCAGCTAGGATCCTCACCATGTTGTCAGCTAGGATCCTCACCCATGTTGTCAGCTAGGATCCTCACCCATGTTGTCAGCTAGGATCCTCACCCATGTTGTCAGCTAGGATCCTCACCATGTTGTCAGCTAGGATCCTCACCCATGTTGTCAGCTAGGATCCTCACCCATGTTGTCAGCTAGGATCCTCACCCATGTTGTCAGCTAGGATCCTCACCCATGTTGTCAGCTAGGATCCTCACCCATGTTGTCAGCTAGGATCCTCACCCATGTTGTCAGCTAGGATCTCACCCATTGTCAGCTAGGATCCTCACCCATGTTGTCAGCTAGGATCCTCACCCATGTTGTCAGCTAGGATCCTCACCCATGTTGTCAGCTAGGATCCTCACCCATGTTGTCAGCTAGGATCCTCACCCATGTTGTCAGCTAGGATCCTCACCCATGTTGTCAGCTAGGATCCTCACCCATGTTGTCAGCTAGGATCCTCACCCATGTTGTCAGCTAGATCCTCACCCATGTTGTCAGCTAGGATCCTCACCATGTTGTCAGCTAGGATCCTCACCCATGTTGTCAGCTAGATCCTCACCCATGTTGTCAGCTAGGATCTCACCCATGTTGTCACTAGATCCTCACCCATGTTGTCAGCTAGATCCTCACCATGTTGTCAGCTAGGATCTCACCATGTGTCAGCTAGGATCCTCACCCATGTTGTCAGCAGGATCCTCACCATGTTGTCACTAGATCCTCACCCATGTTGTGCTGTTCCATTGCTACATACATAGTCTGTGTATGGTGTCTTGTGTATGGACTCACTTGCAGGGGTCGATTCTCAGATCCTGGCCCAGCCTCTCTTCAAATTCATTCCCTTTTAGCCTCATGGGCTCTATCATACCTGCTCTTAAAACTGTGTATAGAGCCTGCCTTCAAACTGCTCACGGTCATTCCACTTCCCAACCACTCAGACTGAACAAATACTTCCTAATATCCTTGTGGCTCATCTATTCCTTTAACTTCCAAGGTGTCCCAGAGTTCGCCTCACAAACAACCTGTCCCTGTTTACCTTATCAATTTTCTCGAGTATTATGTATATTGCTATCATGTCTTCCCTGGTCCTTCTGTCCTGGGTCGCTGGCTTAAAAATCTGCTTGTAACAGAGAAGTAAACTGTAGATATAAATCCAGAAGTACTCCTGTTAACTCTTTTGAGGCCTAGTTCCTAGGCGTTTTGTGTTTATAACATAAGAAAGAAGGAACACTGCAGCAGGCCTACTGATCCATGCGAGGCACGTCCATCACTCCCCGGCTTAGACCTGACTACCTGGAATTAACCCTCTCCTGGTAAACTCCAGGTAGTCAGGTCACTTTCACTTAAGAAAGGAGCACGGCATAAGACCTAGTAACACAAGCTAGTCAGGTCAAACTCACACACACTCATGTATTTATCTAACCTATTTTTAAAACTACACAACGTCTTAGCTTCTATGACTGTACTCGGGAGTTTGTTCCACTCATCCACAACTCTATTACCAAACCAGTGCTTTCCTATATCCTTCCTGAATCTGAACTTTTCCAACTTGAAACCATTGCTGCGAGTCCTGTCTTGGCTGGATATTTTCAGCACGCTATTTACATCCCCTTTATTTATTCCTGTTTTCCATTTATACACCTCAATCATATCCCCCCCTAATTCTACGCCTTTCTAGAGAGTGCAGATTCAAGGCCTCAGTCTATCATCATAGGGAAGATTTCTGATACATGGGATCAACTTTATCATCCTCCTCTGCAAGTTTTCCAGTGCATTTATATCCATTCTGTATTACGGTGACCAGAACTGTGCAGCATAATCTAAATGAGGCCTAACCAAAGATATATAGAGTTGAAGAACAACCTGAGGACTTCTATTATTTATACTTCTTGATATGAAGCCAAGGATTCTGTTAGCTTTATTGCGAACACTTATGCAATGTGAAAAGCTCTGTTCCACAAGGCACAGTACTCGCTCCTATCCTGTTCCTCATCCTCATATCGGACATAGACAGGGATATAAGCCACAGTGCCGTGTCTTCCTTTGCAGATGACACCCGAATCTGTATGACAGTGTCCACCGTTGAAGACACTGCAAGACTCCAAGCAGACATAAACCAAATCTTTAAATGGGCTGCAGAAAACAATATGAAGTTCAATGATGAGAAATTTAAATTACTCAGATACGGAAAACGTGAAGAAATTAAAATCTCATCGGAGTACAAAACAAATTCCAACCACACAATAGAGCGAAAAACTAATGTCAAAGACCTGGGAGTGATCATGTCAGAGGATCTCACCTTCAAGGAGCATAACACCGTAGCAATTGCATCTGCTAGAAAAATGACAAGATGGATAATAAGAACCTTCAAAACCAGGGATACCAAGCCCATAATGACAGTTTTCAGGTCGCTTGTTCTATCTAGGCTGGAATATTGCTGCACACTAACTGCACCCTTCAAGGCAGGTGAAATTGCTGACCTAGAAAATGTGCAGAGAACCTTCACGGCACACATAACTGCGATAAACCACCTCAATTACTGGGAACGCTTGAAGTTCCTAAACCTGTACTCTCTAGAACGCAGACGGGAGAGATACATTATTATATACACATGGAAAATTCTCGAGGGATTAGTACCAAACTTGCACACGAGAGTCACTCCCTACGAAAGCAAAAGACTCGGCAGGCGATGTAACATCCCCCAATGAAGAGCAGGGGTGCCACTAGCACGTTGAGGGACAACACAATAAGTGTCAGGGGCCCAAGACTGTTCAACTGCCTCCCAGCATACATCAGGGGGATTACCAACAAACCCCTGGCTGTCTTCAAGCAGGCACTGGACAGGCACCTAAAGTCGGTACCTGACCAACCAGGCTGTGGTTCGTACGTTGGACTGCGTGCGGCCCGCAGTAACAGCCTGGTTGATCAGGCTCTGATCCAACATGAGGCCTGGTCACAGACCGGGCCGCAGGGGCGTTGACCCCTGGAACTCTCTCCAGGTAAACTCCAGGTAACTGTTGTCTTGGTTTCAGATTACTGCTAACCAGAACTAAATCCTTTTCGCAATCACAAGTATAAGATCTACATTATTCAGTTTATATGTGGCATGGTTATTGTCCTGCCCAACATTTAGAACTTTGCATTTGTCTACATTAAACTGTATCTGCCACTTCTCCGACCACTGCATCAGTCTATTCAAATCATTATGGAGTGCTCTCATGTCCTCATTAAAATGAATTGGACGGCCTATTTTGGTGTCATCAGTAAATTTGCTTATGTTGCTATTTATTCCCTCATCTATGTCGTTTATGTAAATTGTGAACAACAAGGGACCCAAAACTGACCCCTGTGAGACACCGCTTGTGACGTGCCCCCATTCTGATTTCTACCCATTTATGCAAACTCTCTGCTGCCTATTTGTCAACCATGCCTCTACCAAGGAAAAAATTTCTCCTCCTATTCCGTGTGCCTTAAGTTTCCTCAATAGCCTCTGATGTGGAACTCTATCGAAAGCCTTACTGAAGTCCATATACACAATATCATATTCATTACTATGATCTACCTCCTCAAACACCTTAGTGAAAAAAGTTAGTAAATTCGTAAGACAGGAACGCCCCTTAGTAAAACCGTGTTGAGATTCATTAATCAATTTATGCCTTTCAACATGACTCACGAAATCGTAATGACACGATTGCAAACAAACCATAAGCCCAGTGGCTTACGCGACGGTCTGGAGTTTTGAGACTCTCTGACCGCGGGTTCGAACCCCACCCGTGGTATGGTTTTTTTATGCTTTTCAAGATGGCTACGAATTGCCTCGGCAATTATTGATTCCATAAATTTACCAACTATGGAGGTAAGGCTTATTGGTCTATAGTTCGAAGCTAAGGACCTGTCATCTGCCTTGTAAATAGGTATTACATTTGCCATTTTCCACTTGTCTGGCATTATGCCAGTTTGTAGTGATATATTGAAAAGATTAGCCAAAGGTTTGCTAAGTTCCTCTTTATATTCCTTTAAAACCCTTGCAAACAGTTCATCTGGGCCTGGGGATTTGTTAGGTTTTAATTTCTCTATTTGTCTGAGGACCATGTCACTAGTTACCCCAATCGAGCATAGTTTATTATCTTCCTGTTCTACATAATTTATTATTTATAGAATTCCGCTAGTATCTTCCTGAGTAAAAACTGAGAGGAAGTAAGTATTGAAAATTTCACACATATCCTTATCACTGTCCGTGATCTGACCTGAGTTACTCTTAAGTGGGCCTATCTTGTCCCTAATCTTACTTCTGTATACCTGAAAGAACCCTTTTGGGTTAGTCTTCAAATCCCTTGCAACCTTAGCCTCATAATCCCTTTTTGCTTTTCTTCTTCCTTTTTTTTATTTCTCTCTTTAATTGAAAATATTGATTTCTTTATCTGCCCATCCCCTCTTTTGATACGCCTAAATATGCCTCTCTTTTGACCAGTGAGATGTTTTAATCTATTGTTCATCCATTTAGGATCATTTTTGTTAGATCTAATTTCCCTACTCGGAACAAAAGTTGTCTGGGCAGCTAGAACTACGCTCTGGAAAACGTCATATTGGCAACCAAAACCACCTACCTAACCCATAGTCAGGTCATCCAAATTTAGCCTACCTAGGTAATTTCTCAGCCCCATGAAATCGGCTAAGCGAAAGTCTGGAACAGAGACTTGATTACAGTTACCTGGGTAATTCCATGATATATTGAAACTAAGTGATTTGTGATCGCTTTCCCCAAGCTCATCATTAACCTCAAGATTATTAATTAGTGATTCTTTGTTGGCAAGAACCAAATCAAGCAAGTTGCTACCTCTAGTTGGTTCTGTCACAAACTGTTTTAAAAAACAATCCTGAACCGTATCAAGAAAGTCACTAGACTTAAGATTTCCTGTCACATTGTTCCAATCAATTTGTCTAACGTTAAAATCTCCCATTAACACAACATTTTCATATCTAGACGCCTTATGAATTTCGGCCCATATGTTGTGGGGTTCTTTTCATAGATTTGGTAATATTAACAGACGATGAGCTTGGGTTTTGGTAGCGTTTAATGAGGCGTTGGATATATGGGAGCTGAGAGCCTATGCCTGTGTCCGTCTGTCCTGCCCTGAGTCTGGGTGGTAACTGAACACTAGGCCGCCTGGCGCTGAGGCATTCAAAAGGCAGGCCTATGATTGGCTGATGCCAGATCACATGGGCAGAGGCTGGAAATCACGTGAGCAGCCGTTATAAGTACAACCCGCACACATAGCAGCTTACTGCACTCCCTATCCAGGCTTGGGGGCCTGTAAATCACACCCAAAATTAATTTTTCACGACCCTCGAAAACCGTGGCCAAACAGATTCTGTGTCTGATGTTTCTAATCTTATATCTTGTCTAACACAACAATTTAAATTATCTCTGACATACATCGCCACTCCACCACCCTTCCTGTTGACCCTATCAGTGTGGAATTGTTTATAACCCTGTATGTTGCACTCGGAAGGCCTTTCTCTATCTTTCAGGTTGAACCAGGTCTCTGTTATAACAATAATATCTATATTACCTGCACTTGCAAGTAATCTTAGCTCATCTATCTTATTTCTTAGACTCCTACTATTTGTATAATAAACCTTAAGGGAGCTAGTCACTCGTTTCCTTCTATTAGCTCTCTTTGTTTGTTGATCAATTGCTTTGCCTTTTCTAGCAACTTTATTTTGAACATTGTCTTTTAAACATATCCCTGAGGAATCCTAGTAATATCTGCTGTTTTCAACCCTAATACTACAGCCTGATTGTTTCCCACAAACACCCATACCTCTATAATCTATCAGTTTAAAGTCCTAGACAAGTCTCCAATGACCCCCTCAATCGAATTCACTAATGCAGCCACTCCAGCCCCAGAGAGATGAACCCCATCCCTTGCATACATATCATGTTTGCCATAGAATTTGTCCCAGTTATCAATGAATGGGATTGCAAGTTCCTTGCAGTACCTGTCTAGCTAGCAATTTACACCAATTGCCCTAGACATCCATTCATTGCCCACTCCCTTTCTAGCCACAACCCTCAACAGGATGGATATGAGGTACACAATAAACTAGCCACTACCCTCCACAGGATGGATATGAGGTGCACAATAAAGTAGCCACTACCAGCCACAGGATGGATATGAGGTGCACAATAAACTAGCCACTACCCTCCACAGGACGGATATGAGGTACACAATAAACTAGCCACTACCCTCCACAGGATGGATATGGGGTACACAATAAACTAGCCACTACCATCCACAGGATGGATATGAGGTGCACAATAAACTAGCCACTACCATCCACAGGATGGATATGAGGTACACAATAAATTAGCCACTATCATCCACAGGATATATATGAGGTGCACAATAAACTAGCCACTACCATCCACAGGATGGATATGAGGTGCACAATAAACTAGCCACTACCATCCACAGGATGGATATGAGGTACACAATAAACTAGCTACTACCATCCACAGGATGGATATGAGGTGCACAATAAACTAGCCACTACCATCCACAGGATGGATATGAGGTGCACAATAAACTAGCCACTACCATCCACAAGATGGATATGAGGTGCATAATAAACTAGCCACTACCATCCACAGGATGGATATGAGGTACACAATGAACTAGCCACTACCATACACTGGACGGATATAAGGTACAAAAACTAGCCACTACCCTCCACAGGACGGATATGAGGTACACAATAAACTAGCCACTACCCTCCACAGGATGGATATGAGGTACACAATAAACTAGCCACTACCCTCCACAGGATGGATATGAGGTGCACAATAAACTAGCCACTACCCTCCACAGGATGGATATGAGGTACACAATAAACTAGCCAATACCCTCCACAGGATGGATATGAGGTCCACAATAAACTAGCCACTACCCTCCACAGGATGGATATGAGGTGCACAATAAACTAGCCACTACCCTCCACAGGATGATGAGGTGCACAATAAACTAGCCACTACCCTCCACAGGATGGATATGAGGTACACAATAAACTAGCCACTACCCTCCACAGGATGGATATGAGGTACACAATAAACTAGCCACTACCCTCCACAGGATGGATATGAGGTGCACAATAAACTAGCCACTACCCTCCACAGGACGGATATGAGGTGCACAATAAACTAGCCACTACCCTCCACAGGATGGATATGAGGTACACAATAAACTAGCCACTACCCTCCACAGGATGGATATGAGGTGCACAATAAACTAGCCACTACCCTCCACAGGATGATGAGGTGCACAATAAACTAGCCACTACCCTCCACAGGATGGATATGAGGTACACAATAAACTAGCCACTACCCTCCACAGGATGGATATGAGGTGCACAATAAACTAGCCACTACCCTCCACAGGATGGATATGAGGTGCACAATAAACTAGCCACTACCCTCCACAGGATGGATATGAGGTGCACAATAAACTAGCCACTACCCTCCACAGGACGGATATGAGGTGCACAATAAACTAGCCACTACCCTCCACAGGATGGATATGAGGTACACAATAAACTAGCCACTACCCTCCATAGGATGATTATGAGGTGCACAATAAACTAGCCACTACCCTCCACAGGACAAATATGAGGTACACAATAAACTAGCCACTACCCTCCACAGGATGGATATGGGGTACACAAGAAACTAGCTACTACCATCCACAGGATGGATATGAGGTGCACAATAAACTAGCCACTACCATCCACAGGATGGATATGAGGTACACAATAAACTAGCCACTACCCTCCACAGGACGGATATGAGGTGCACAATAAACTAGCCACTACCCTCCACAGGATGGATATGAGGTACACAATAAACTAGCCACTACCCTCCACAGGATGGATATGGGGTACACAATAAACTAGCTACTACCATCCACAGGATGGATATGAGGTGCAATAACTAGCACACTACCATCCACAGGATGGATATGAGTACACAATAAATTAGCCACTACCATCCACAGGATGGATATGAGGCACAATAAACTAGCCACTACCCTCCACAGGACGGATATGAGGTACACAATAAACTAGCCACTACCCTCCACAGGATGGATATGAGGTGCACAATAAACTAGCCACTACCCTCCACAGGATGGATATGAGGTGCACAATAAACTAGCCACTACCCTCCACAGGACGGATATGAGGTGCACAATAAACTAGCCACTACCCTCCACAGGACGGATATGAGGTGCACAATAAACTAGCCACTACCCTCCACAGGACGGATATGAGGTGCACAATAAACTAGCCACTACCCTCCACAGGATGGATATGAGGTACACAATAAACTAGCCACTACCCTCCACAGGATGGATATGAGGTACACAATAAACTAGCCACTACCCTCCACAGGATGGATATGAGGTACACAATAAACTAGCCACTACCCTCCACAGGATGGATATGAGGTGCACAATAAACTAGCCACTACCCTCCACAGGATGGATATGAGTGCACAATAAACTAGCCACTACCCTCCACAGGACGGATATGAGGTAGACAATAAACTAGCCACTACCCTCCACAGGATGGATATGAGGTGCACAATAAACTAGCCACTACCCTCCACAGGATGGATATGAGGTGCACAATAAACTAGCCACTACCATCCACAGGATGGATATGAGGTGCACAATAAACTAGCCACTACCCTCCACAGTACGGATGAGGTGCACAATAAACTAGCCACTACCCTCCACAGGATGGATATGAGGTGCACAATAAACAAGCCACTACCATCCACAGGATGGATATGAGGTGCACAATAAACTAGCCACTACCCTCCACAGGATGGATATGAGGTGCACAATAAACTAGCCACTACCATCCACAGGATGGATATGAGGTGCACAATAAACTAGCCACTACCCTCCACAGGACGGATATGAGGTCCACAATAAACTAGCCACTACCATCCACAGGACGGATATGAGGTGCACAATAAACTAGCCACTACCATCCACAGGATGGATATGAGGTACACAATAAACTAGCCACTACCCTCCACAGGACGGATATGAGGTGCACAATAAACTAGCCACTACCCTCCACAGGATGGATATGAGGTGCACAATAAACTAGCCACTACCCTCCACAGGATGGATATGAGGTGCACAATAAACTAGCAACTACCATCCACAGGATGGATATGAGGTACACAATAATCTAGCCACTACCATCCACAGGACGGATATGAGGTGCATAATAAACTAGCCACTACCATCCACAGGACGGATATGAGGTGCACAATAAACTAGCCACTACCCTCCACAGGACGGATATGAGGTGCACAATAAACTAGCCACTACCCTCCACAGGATGGATATGAGGTACACAATAAACTAGCCACTATCCTCCACAGGACGGATATGAGGTAGACAATAAACTAGCCACTACCCTCCACAGGATGGATATGAGGTGCACAATAAACTAGCCACTACCCTCCACAGGATGGATATGAGGTACACAATAATCTAGCCACTACCATCCACAGGACGGATATGAGGTGCACAATAAACTAGCCACTACCCTCCACAGGATGGATATGAGATGCACAATAAACTAGCCACTACCCTCCACAGGACGGATATGAGGTACACAATAAACTAGCCACTATCCTCCACAGGATGGATATGAGGTGCACAATAAACTAGCCAGTACCCTCCACAGGATGGATATGAGGTGCACAATAAACTAGCCACTACCATCCACAGGATGGATATGAGGTGCACAATAAACTAGCCACTACCCTCCACAGGACGGATATGAGGTGCACAATAAACTAGCCACTACCATCCACAGGATGGATATGAGGTGCACAATAAACTAGCCACTACCCTCCACAGGATGGATATGAGGTGCACAATAAACTAGCCACTACCATCCACAGGATGGATATGAGGTACACAATAAACTAGCCACTACCCTCCACAGGATGGATATGAGGTGCACAATAAACTAGCCACTACCATCCACAGGATGGATATGAGGTGCACAATAAACTAGCCACTACCATCCACAGGATGGATATGAGGTGCACAATAAACTAGCCACCTCGGTGGCAAAATCTAATCTTGACATAGTTTCTGAGGTGTAGTTTCTGAGGTGTGGGTTCCATAATTGTGCTACAGGTGTGGGTTCCATAATTGTGCTACAGGTGTGGGTTCCATAATTGTGCTACATACTCCACGTTGCCATGACAAGTGTAAAGCACGCGGAATCACTTTGTGACTGATTAAGGTCACTCTGACGTTTACCAGGCAAGTGTTCACACCTCAAATTGATAAGGGTCACGTGACCGACCTTGAACATATAAGATACTTTGGTGTGTTCGTTAGGAAGGATATTAAGTACTTTAACCACTGCCCAAGATTCCACCCACAACACTCGACTAATACCTAGGTACCCATCTATAATGTGTGTGTGTGTGTGTGTGTGTCTCACGAAATCGTAATGACACGATTGCGGGTTCGAACCCCATCCGTGTTATGGTTTGTGTGTGTTAACCTATTTGTGGTTGCAGGGGTCGATTTACAGCTCATGGCCCCCACTTCTCAACTTGGCACACTCCAGATTCACTACCTCCTAGCCGTATTCAACAAGCCTGAACCCTCTATATCAATGAACCGAGAAAGGTATCCCCGTATCCTACAAGCCCAGAATCCTCTACCACAATAATCAGAGAAAGGTATCCTAGTAAACCATAAACCAAGCTCCCTCTACCACAATAACCATAGAAAGGTATCCTCACATCACATAAGCCTAGCCCCCTTTACTTCAGTGAGCTAAGTAACCGCGTATTTCATAACCCCAGCCCCTTCTACCTCAGTGAACTAAGTATTTCATAAGCCCAGCCCCTACTACCTCAGTGAACTAAGTATTTCATAAGCCCAGCCCCTACTACCTCAGTGAGCTAAGTAACCCCGTATTTCATAAGCCCAGCCCCTACTACCTCAGTGAGCTAAGTAACCCCGTATTTCATAAGCCCAGCCCCTACTACCTCAGTGAACTAAGTAACCGCGTATTTCATAAGCCCAGCCCCTACTACCTCAGTGAGCTAAGTATTTCATAAGCCCAGCCCCTACTACCTCAGTGAGCTAAGTATTTCATAAGCCCAGCCCCTACTACCTCAGTGAACTAAGTATTTCATAAGCCCAGCCCCTACTACCTCAGTGAACTAAGTATTTCATAAGCCCAGCCCCTACTACCTCAGTGAACTAAGTAACCGCGTATTTCATAAGCCCAGCCCCTACTACCTCAGTGAACTAAGTATTTCATAAGCCCAGCCCCTACTACCTCAGTGAACTAAGTATTTCATAAGCCCAACCCCTACTACCTCAGTGAACTAAGTATTTCATAAGCCCAGCCCCTACTACCTCAGTGAACTAAGTATTTCATAAGCCCAGCCCCTACTACCTCAGTGAACTAAGTATTTCATAAGCCCAGCCCCTACTACCTCAGTGAGCTAAGTATTTCATAAGCCCAGCCCCTACTACCTCAGTGAACGTCAAAGGTACAATAGAGCAACATAAATATCTACTGCACTTTAATAATAATCAATGATGGTTGTAAGTCGATCAAAAGAGTCGTTTACAAGTTATTGTGGCGGGATAATAATATCATCAGTACACTTGGCAAATTGTACTCACAACCTACACACTCCAAACTGAATTGTAATTTTTCTTTAAGATACACCAGAATTTAAAGTTTGAAGCCGATCACAAGAGGCATTCTCTAGTTATTGCATGGAAATTAAAACAACCGAAGATCAATATGAAGCATTCTTTGAGAAAAATACACGCACTAAAATTTGAAGCCTAGCCAAAGACTCATTCTCCAGTTATCGCAGAGTATCCAAGACTTGCAGGTTTATTAATTACATAAGTAAATTAACAGTCTTGTCTCCATTATCTCCAACTTTGCACTGGAAGATCGCTGATGGTCGCCAGAACCGACTTACACTGTAGACTCACCTATTTGTACTCACCTATTTGTGGTTGCAGGGGTCGATTCATAGCTCCTGGCCCCGCCTCTTCACTGATTGCTACTAGGTCCTCTCTCTCCCTGCTCCATGAGCTTTATCAAACCTAGTCTTAAAACTATGTATGGTTCCTGCCTCCACTAAAACGCTTTCTAAGCTATTCCACTTCCTGACAACTCTATGACTGAAGTACCATGGAACAACCAAGATGTCTTACAAGTACCATGGAACAACCAAGATGTCTTACAAGTACCATGGAACAACCAAGATGTCTTACAAGTACCATGGAACAACCAAGATGTCTTACAAGTACCATGGAACAAACCAAGATGTCTTACAAGTACCATGGAACAACCAAGATGTCTTACAAGTACCATGGAACAACCAAGATGTCTTACAAGTACCATGGAACAAACCAAGATGTCTTACAAGTACCATGGAACAAACCAAGATGTCTTACAAGTACCATGGAACAACCAAGATGTCTTACAAGTACCATGGAACAACCAAGATGTCTTACAAGTACCATGGAACAACCAAGATGTCTTACAAGTACCATGGAACAACCAAGATGTCTTACAAGTACCATGGAACAACCAAGATGTCTTACAAGTACCATGGAACAAACCAAGATGTCTTACAAGTACCATGGAACAACCAAGATGTCTTACAAGTACCATGGAACAACCAAGATGTCTTACAAGTACCATGGAACAAACCAAGATGTCTTACAAGTACCATGGAACAAACCAAGATGTCTTACAAGTACCATGGAACAACCAAGATGTCTTACAAGTACCATGGAACAACCAAGATGTCTTACAAGTACCATGGAACAACCAAGATGTCTTACAAGTACCATGGAACAACCAAGATGTCTTACAAGTACCATGGAACAAACCAAGATGTCTTACAAGTACCATGGAACAACCAAGATGTCTTACAAGTACCATGGAACAAACCAAGATGTCTTACAAGTACCATGGAACAAACCAAGATGTCTTACAAGTACCATGGAACAACCAAATTGTCTTACAAGTACCATGGAACAAACCAAGATGTCTTACAAGTACCATGGAACAAACCAAGATGTCTTACAAGTACCATGGAACAACCAAGATGTCTTACAAGTACCATGGAACAAACCAAGATGTCTTACAAGTACCATGGAACAAACCAAGATGTCTTACAAGTACCATGGAACAAACCAAGATGTCTTACAAGTACCATGGAACAACCAAGATGTCTTACAAGTACCATGGAACAACCAAGATGTCTTACAAGTACCATGGAACAAACCAAGATGTCTTACAAGTACCATGGAACAAACCAAGATGTCTTACAAGTACCATGGAACAACCAAGATGTCTTACAAGTACCATGGAACAAACCAAGATGTCTTACAAGTACCATGGAACAAACCAAGATGTCTTACAAGTACCATGGAACAAACCAAGATGTCTTACAAGTACCATGGAACAACCAAGATGTCTTACAAGTACCATGGAACAAACCAAGATGTCTTACAAGTACCATGGAACAAACCAAGATGTCTTACAAGTACCATGGAACAACCAAGATGTCTTACAAGTACCATGGAACAAACCAAGATGTCTTACAAGTACCATGGAACAAACCAAGATGTCTTACAAGTACCATGGAACAACCAAGATGTCTTACAAGTACCATGGAACAAACCAAGATGTCTTACAAGTACCATGGAACAAACCAAGATGTCTTACAAGTACCATGGAACAAACCAAGATGTCTTACAAGTACCATGGAACAACCAAGATGTCTTACAAGTACCATGGAACAACCAAGATGTCTTACAAGTACCATGGAACAAACCAAGATGTCTTACAAGTACCATGGAACAAACCAAGATGTCTTACAAGTACCATGGAACAACCAAGATGTCTTACAAGTACCATGGAACAAACCAAGATGTCTTACAAGTACCATGGAACAAACCAAGATGTCTTACAAGTACCATGGAACAACCAAGATGTCTTACAAGTACCATGGAACAAACCAAGATGTCTTACAAGTACCATGGAACAAACCAAGATGTCTTACAAGTACCATGGAACAACCAAGATGTCTTACAAGTACCATGGAACAACCAAGATGTCTTACAAGTACCATGGAACAAACCAAGATGTCTTACAAGTACCATGGAACAACCAAGATGTCTTACAAGTACCATGGAACAACCAAGATGTCTTACAAGTACCATGGAACAACCAAGATGTCTAATTGCCAAGCAAGTACCATGGAACAAACCAAGATGTCTTACAAGTACCATGGAACAACCAAGATGTCTTACAAGTACCATGGAACAAACCAAGATGTCTTACAAGTACCATGGAACAACCAAGATGTCTTACAAGTACCATGGAACAAACCAAGATGTCTTACAAGTACCATGGAACAACCAAGATGTCTTACAAGTACCATGGAACAACCAAGATGTCTTACAAGTACCATGGAACAAACCAAGATGTCTTACAAGTACCATGGAACAACCAAGATGTCTTACAAGTACCATGGAACAAACCAAGATGTCTTACAAGTACCATGGAACAACCAAGATGTCTTACAAGTACCATGGAACAACCAAGATGTCTTACAAGTACCATGGAACAAACCAAGATGTCTTACAAGTACCATGGAACAAACCAAGATGTCTTACAAGTACCATGGACAATCCGTGGTCCGAACCGACTGACACTGAGACAGAACAAGCACTGGAAGATCGCTGCTGGTCGCCAGAACCGATCTGACACTGTAGACAGAACTAGCACTGAAGATCGCTGCTGGTCGCCAGAACCGACTGACACTGTAGACAGTAACTACACTGGAAGATCGCTGCTGGTCGCCAGAACCGACTGACACTGTAGAAGTAACTAGCACTGAAAGCTCGCTGCTGGTCGCCAGAACCGACTTACACTGTAGACAGTAACTAGCACTGGCAAGGTCGCTCTGGTCGCCAGAACCGACTGACACTGTAGACAGAACTAACACTGGAAGGTCGTGCTGGTCGCCAGAACCGACTGACACTGTAGACGAAATAGCACTGGAAGATCGCTGCTGGTCGCCAGAACCGATCTTACAGTACAGAACTAGCACTGGAAGGTCGTGCTGGTCGCCAGAACTGACTTACACTGTAGACAGTAACTATCACTGGAAGGTCGCTACTGGTCACCAGAACCGACTGACACTGTAGACAGAAACTAACACTGGAAGATCGCTGCTGGTCGCCAGAACCGACTTACACTGTAGACAGTAACTAACACTGGAAGGTCGCTGCTGGTCGCCAAAACCGACTTACACTGTAGACAGTAACTAGCAATGGAAGATCGCTGCTGATCGCCAGAACCGACTTACACTGTAGACAGTAACTAGCACTGGAAGCTCGCTGCTGGTCGCCAGAAACGACTTACAAACAGTACTACAGAGTCTACTAACTACACTGGAAGAGGTCGCTGCTGGTCGCCAGAACCGACTTACACTGTAGACAGTAACTAGCACTGGAAGATCTCTGCTGGTCGCCAGAACCGACTTACACTGTAGACAGTAACTAGCACTGGCAGGTCGCTGCTGGTCGCCAGAACCGACTTACACTGTAGACAGTAACTAGCACTGGAAGATCTCTGCTGGTCGCCAGAACCGACTTACACTGTAGACAGTAACTAGCACTGGAAGGTCGCTGCTGGTCGCCAGAACCGACTTACACTGTAGACAGTAACTAGCACTGGAAGATCGCTGCTGGTCGCCAGAATCGACTGACACTGTAGACAGTAACTAGCACTGGAAGATCCCTGCTGGTCGCCAGAACCTACTTACACTGTAGACAGTAACTAGCACTGGAAGATCCCTGCTGGTCGCCAGAACCGACAGACACTGTAGACAGTAACTAGCACTGGAAGGTCGCTGCTGGTCGCCAGAACCGACTTACACTGTAGAAAGTAACTAGCACTGGAAGATCGCTGCTGGTCGCCAGAACCGACAGACACTGTAGACAGTAACTAGCACTGGAAGATCGCTGCTGGTCGCCAGAACCGACTGACACTGTAGACAGTAACTAGCACTGGAAGCTCGCTGCTGGTCGCCAGAACCGACTTACACTGTAGACAGTAACTAGCACTGGAAGATCGCTGCTGGTCGCCAGAACCGACTGACACTGTAGACTGAAACTAGCACTGGAAGGTCGATGCTGGTCGCCAGAACCGACTGACACTGTAGACAGAAATTAGCACTGGAAGATCGCTGCTGGTCGCCAGAACCGATTGACACTGTAGACAGAAACTAGCACTGGAAGGTCGATGCTGGTCGCCAGAACCGACTTACACTGTAGACAGTAACTAGCACTGGAAGTCGCTACTGGTCACCAGAACCGACTGACACTGTAGACAGAAACTAGTACTGGAAGATCGCTGCTGGTCGCCAGAACCGACTTACACTGTAGACAGTAACTAGCACTGGAAGGTCGCTGCTGGTCGCCAGAACCGACTTACACTGTAGACAGTAACTAGCACTGGAAGATCGCTGCTGGTCGCCAGAACCGACTGACACTGTAGACAGTAACTAGCACTGGAAGATCGCTGCTGGTCGCCAGAACCGACTTACACTGTAGACAGTAACTAGCACTGGAAGATCGCTGATTGTCGCCAGAACCGAATGACACTGTAGACAGTAACTAGCACTGGAAGATCGCTGATGGTCGCCAGAACCGACTTACACTGTAGACAGTAACTAACACTGGAGGGTCGCTGCTGGTCGCCAGAACCGACTTACACTGTAGACAGTAACTAGCACTATTATGTTATACTGCCTGGTAGTTCTTGACAGTCTTGCTGACAGTAACTGTTATACTGCCTGGTAGTTCTTGACAGTCTTGCTGACAGTAACTGTTATACTGCCTGGTAGTTCTTGACAGTCTTGCTGACAGTAACTGTTATACTGCCTGGTAGTTCTTGACAATCTTGCTGACAGTAACTGTTATACTGCCCGGTAGTTCTTGACAGTCTTGCTGACAGTAACTGTTATACTGCCTGGTAGTTCTTGACAGTCTTGCTGACAGTAACTGTTATACTGCCTGGTAGTTCTTGACAGTCTTGCTGACAGTAACTGTTATACTGCCTGGTAGTTCTTGACAATCTTGCTGACAGTAACTGTTATACTGCCCGGTAGTTCTTGACAGTCTTGCTGACAGTAACTGTTATACTGCCTGGTAGATCTTGACAGTCTTGCTGACAGTAACTGTTATACTGCCTGGTAGTTCTTGACAGTCTTGCTGACAGTAACTGTTATACTGCCCGGTAGTTCTTGACAGTCTTGCTGACAGTAACTGTTATACTGCCTGGTAGTTCTTGACAGTCTTGCTGAGAGTAACTGTTATACTGTCTGGTAGTTCTTGACAGTCTTGCTGACAGTAAGTTACACTGCCTGGTAGTTTTTGTCAGTCTTGCTGACAGTAACTGATATACTGCCTGGTAGATCTCGTCTGGCTTGCTGACAGTCTAGCTGACAGTAACTGTTATACTGCCTGGTAGATCTTGACAGTCTTGCTGACAGTAACTGTTATACTGCCTGGTAGTTCTTGACAGTCTAGCTGACAGTAACTGTTATACTGCCTGGTAGATCTTGACAGTCTTGCTGACAGTAACTGTTATACTGCCTGGTAGTTCTTGACAGTCTTGCTGACAGTAACTGTTATACTGCCTGGTAGTTCTTGACAGTCTTGCTGACAGTAACTGTTATACTGTCTGGTAGTTCTTGACAGTCTTGCTGACAGTAACTGTTATACTGCCTGGTAGTTCTTGACAGTCTTGCTGACAGTAACTGTTATACTGCCTGGTAGTTCTTGACAGTCTTGCTGAGAGAAACTGTTATACTGCCTGGTAGTTCTTGACAGTCTTGCTGAGAGTAACTGTTATACTGTCTGGTAGTTCTTGACAGTCTTGCTGACAGTAAGTTACACTGCCTGGTAGTTTTTGTCAGTCTTGCTGACAGTAACTGTTATACTGCCTGGTAGATCTTGTCAGGCTTGCTGACAGTCTCGCTGACAGTAACTGTTATATGCCTGGTAGATCTTGTCAGTCTTGCTGACAGTAACTATTATACTGCCTGGTAGTTCTTGATAGTCTTGCTGACACTCTCTGACAGTAACTTATACTGCCTGTTAGTTCTTGACAGTCTTGCTGACAGTCTCGCTGACAGTAACTGTTATACTGCCTTGAGGTTCTTGACAGTCTTGCTGAGAGTAACTGTTATATTGCCTGGTAATTCTTGTCAGTCTTGCTGACAATAACTGTTATACTGCCTGGTAGTTCTTGTCAGTCTTGCTGACAGTCTCGCTGACAGTAACTGTTATACTGCCTGGTAGTTCTTGACAGTCTTGCTGACAATAACTGTTATACTGCCTGGTAGTTCTTGACAGTCTTGCTGACAGTCTCGCTGACAGTAACTGTTATACTGCCTTGAAGTTCTTGACAGTCTTGCTGACAGTCTCGCTGACAGTAACTGTTATACTGCCTGGTAGTTCTTGACAGTCTTGCTGACAATAACTGTTATACTGCCTGGTAGTTCTTGTCAGTCTTGCTGACAGTAACTGTTATACTGCCTGGTAGTTCTTGTCAGTCTTGCTGACAGTAACTGTTATACTGCCTGGTAGTTCTTGATAGTCTTGCTGACACTCTCTGACAGTAACTTATACTGCCTGTTAGTTCTTGACAGTCTTGCTGACAGTCTCGCTGACAGTAACTGTTATACTGCCTGGTAGTTCTTGTCAGTCTTGCTGACAATAACTGTTATACTGCCTGGTAGTTCTTGTCAGTCTTGCTGACAGTAACTGTTATACTGCCTAGTAGTTCTTGTCAGTCTTGCTGACAGTAACTGTTATACTGCCTGGTAATTCTTGTCAGTCTTGCTGACAGTAACTGTTATATTGGCTGGTAGATCTTGTCAGTCTTGCTGACAGTAACTGTTATACTGCCTGGTAGATCCTGACAGTCTTGCTGACAATAACTGCTATACTGCCTGGTAGTTTTTGTCAGTCTTCCTGACAGTAACTGTTATACTGCCTGGTAGTTTTTGTCAGTCTTGCTGACAGTAAGTGTTATACTGCCTGGTAGATCTTGTCAGTCTTGCTGACAGTAACTGTTATACTGCCTGGTAGATCTTGACAGTCTTGCTGACAGTAACTGTTATACTGCCTGGTAGTTCCTGACAGTCTTGCTGACAATAACTGCTATACTGCCTGGTAGTTTTTGTCAGTCTTGCTGACAGTAACTGTTATACTGCCTGGTAGTTTTTGTCAGTCTTGCTGACAGTAAGTGTTATACTGCCTGGTAGATCTTGTCAGTCTTGCTGACAGTAACTGTTATACTGCCTGGTAGATCTTGACAGTCTTGCTGACAGTAACTGTTATACTGCCTGGTAGATCTTGTCAGTCTTGCTGACAGTAACTGTTATACTGACGGAAATTCTTGACAGTCTTGCTGACAGTAACTGTTATACTGCCTGGTAGATTTTGTCAGTCTTGCTGACAGTAACTGTTATACTGCCTGGTAGTTCTTGTCAGTGTTGCTGACAGTAACTGTTATACTGACGGAAATTCTTGACAGTCTTGCTGACAGTAACTGTTATACTGCCTGGTAGATCTTGTCAGTCTCGCTGACAGTAACTGTTATATTGCCTGGTAGATTTTGTCAGTCTTGCTGACAGTAACTGTTATACTGCCTGGTAGTTCTTGTCAGTGTTGCTGACAGTAACTGTTATACTGACGGAAATTCTTGACAGTCTTGCTGACAGTAACTGTTATACTGCCTGGTAGATCTTGTTAGTCTTGCTGACAGTAACTTATACTGCCTGGTAGATTTTGTCAGTCTTGCTGACAGTAACTGTTATACTGCCTGGAAGTTCTTGACAGTCTTGGTGACAGTAACTGTTATACTGCCTGGTAGATCTTGTCAGTCTTGCTGACAGTAACTGTTATACTGCCTGGTAGATCTTGACAGTCTTGCTGACAGTAACTGTTATACTGCCTGGTAGTTCTTGACAGTCTTGCTGACAGTAACTGTTATACTGCCTGGTAGTTCTTGACAGTCTTGCTGACAGTAACTGTTATACTGCCTGGTAGTTCTTGACAGTCTTGCTGACAGTAACTGTTATACTGCCTGGTAGTTCTTGACAGTCTTGCTGACAGTAACTGTTATACTGCCTGGTAGATCTTGACAGTCTTCGCTCAATGGCTTCTCTTAACTTTCCCGCCAAAACTTTCATGAGAGACGTGTTCGTGTAGCGACTCTGGCTTCCGCCTCAATGTTCACGAACCAACTGTATTAGTACCAATACTATTATAAATGAAAAATAGTTTGGTTTTTTCTTACGTTGGTCCTAAAAGTTTCTCTTCGTTATATGATTCACACATTCAATTGCGAATATTCCTGAAGTATAATCATAAATACTTGTGAAAATAAGTTCTGGCACTGACCTTCTCTATTCTCTATCTTGGGAAAAACAACATGGAGTAGTGACCCCTGCTGAGTGATGGGACTTAAACAGATGACAGCAAAGAAATGAGTGAGGTAATGAAATCCCAATATGACTCAGCTTTTAGAAAGCCGTTAACCAGACTAGGTATAGATAATCTAAACGAATTTTTTATGACCGAGACTCACAATCTGGTTAATGAAAAAACTGTGATATCATCATAACACCACAAGACGTTTAAAATGCAATAAATGACATGTCTATGCACTCTCCCCCAGGCCCAGACTCGTGGAACTCCGTGTTCACAAGAACTGCAAGAAGCGTGCACACACACACACACACACACACACACACTTACCACAATATTCAACACATCCCTTGAAACTGGGCAGCTACCTGAGGTATGGAAGAAGGCCAACGTAGTCCCCATTTTTAAAAAAGGAGACAGAAAAGAGGCACTAAACTATAGACCGGTGTCACTTACATGTATAGTGTGCAAAGTCCTGGAGAAAATCATCAGGAAAAGAATGGTGGAACACCTTGAGCGGAACAGGATAATAAACACCAGACAGCATGGATTCCGGGAAGGCAAATCCTGTGTAACAAACCTCCTAGAGTTCTATGATAAAGTAACAGAGGTAAGGCAGGAGAGAGAAGGGTGGGTTGATTGCATTTTCCTGGACTGCAGGAAGGCCTTCGACACAGTTCCTCACATGAGATTAGTAAAGAAGATGGAAGAACAAGCAGGTATAACAGGAAGGGCACTGGAATGGATCAGGGAATACCTCAAAGGGAGGCAACAACGGGTCATGGTGCGTGGTGAGGTATCACAGTGGGCGCCTGTGACGAGTGGTGTACCGCAGGGGTCAGTCCTAGGACCAGTGTTATTCCTGGTATATGTAAATGACATGACGGATGGGATAGACTCAGAAGTGTCTCTATTCGCGGATGATGTGAAAATAATGAGGAGAATCACATCGGAAGAGGACCAGGCAGGGCTGCAAACAGACCTGGACAAGCTCGACAGCTGGTCTAGCAGTTGGCTTCTCGAATTCAATCCCTCCAAATGCAAAGTCATGAGGATCGGAGAAGGGCAAAGAAGACCGCTGACAGAGTACAAGCTAGGCGGACAAAGGCTACAAACCTTGGCAAAGGAGAAAGACCTTGGAGTGAGTATAACGCCTAGCACGTCTCCGGGGGCACACATCAACCAGATAACTGCGGCAGCATATGGGCGTCTGGCAAACCTTAGATTAGCGTTCCGTTACCTTAACAAGGAATCGTTCAAGACACTGTATACCGTGTACGTCAGGCCCATACTAGAATATGCAGCACCAGTCTGGAACCCACACCTGGTCAAGCACGTAAGGAAACTAGAGAAAGTGCAAAGGTTTGCGACAAGGTTAGTTCCACAACTCAGGGTCTGTCTTATGAAGAAAGGTTGAGGGAAATAGGACTAACAACACTGGAGGAAAGAAGGGTCAGAGGAGACATGATAACGACATACAAAATACTGCGGGGAATTGACAAGGTAGATAGTGACAGGTTGTTTCAGAGAGGGAACACAGAAACAAGGGGACACAACTGGAAGCTGAAGACTCAGATGAGTCAAAGGGATGTCAGGAAACATTTCTTAAGCCACAGAGTAGTCAGGAAGTGGAATGGACTAGAGAAAGATATAGTGGAGGCAGGAACCATACATAGTTTTAAGACAAGGTATGATAAAGCTCATAGAGCAGGGAGAGCAGAGACCCAGTAGCAGACAGCGAAGAGGCGGGGCCAGGAGCTGAGTCTCGACCCCTGCAACCACAATTAGGTGAGTACAATTAGGTGAGTACACAGCAAGGTGAGTACACACTACAGAATGCTAAAGGCATTCTTTATAGAATGCCTTTAGTGAGTACACACTACAGAATGCTAAAGGCATTCTTTATAGAATGCCTTTAGTGAGTACACACTACAGAATGCTAAAGGCATTCTTTATAGAATGCCTTTAGTGAGTACACACTACAGAATGCTAAAGGCATTCTTTATAGAATGCCTTTAGTGAGTACACACTACAGAGTGCTAAAGGCATTCTTTATAGAATGCCTTTAGTGAGTACACACTACAGAATGCTAAGGGCATTCTTTATAGAATGCCTTTAGTGAGTACACACTACAGAATGCTAAAGGTGGCTGTAAAGCAATTGCAAAGAATTACAGACCGATAGCATTAACGTCCCACATAAAAAATATTTGAAAGGGTTCTAAGAAACAAGATAGCCATCCACTTAGATAGCCATCAGTTACACAACCCAGGGCACCATGGGTTTAGAGCATAGCACTCCTGCCCCTCCCAACTACTGAACCACTATGACTTATCAACACGATGCCCTGGAGGACGAACAGAATGCAGATGTAGTATACACACTCACTGGAGGACGAACAGAAGGCAGATGTAGTATACACAGACTCACTGGAGGACGAACAGAAGGCAGATGTAGTATACACAGACTCACTGGAGGACGAACAGAATGCAGATGTAGTATACACAGACTCACTGGAGGACGAACAGAAGGCAGATGTAGTATACACAGACTCACTGGAGGACGAACAGAATGCAGATGTAGTATACACAGACTCACTGGAGGACGAACAGAAGGCAGATGTAGTATACACACACTCACTGGAGGACGAACAGAATGCAGATGTAGTATACACACACTCACTGGAGGACGAACAGAATGCAGATGTAGTATACACAGACTCACTGGAGGACGAACAGAATGCAGATGTAGTATACACAGACTCACTGGAGGACGAACAGAATGCAGATGTAGTATACACACTCACTGGAGGACGAACAGAAGGCAGATGTAGTATACACAGACTCACTGGAGGACGAACAGAATGCAGATGTAGTATACACAGACTCACTGGAGGACGAACAGAATGCAGATGTAGAATACACAGACTTCGTGAAAGCCTTCGACAAGTGCGACAATACTGAAATAACACACAAAATGTATGATAAAGGAATAATAGGAAAAGTTGGTAGATGGACCTATAACTTCCTAACAAATAGAACACAAAGAGTAATAGTAAAAAGAGTAAAGTCAGAGGCGGCTACAGTGAAAAGCTCTGTTCCACAAGGCACAGTACTGGCTCCCAGTGTTCCACAAGGCACAGTACTGGCTCCCAGTGTTCCACAAGGCACAGTACTGGCTCCCAGTGTTCCACAAGGCACAGTACTGGCTCCCAGTGTTCCACAAGGCACAGTACTGGCTCCCAGTGTTCCACAAGGCACAGTACTGGCTCCCAGTGTTCCACAAGGCACAGTACTGGCTCCCAGTGTTCCACAAGGTACAGTACTGGCTCCTAGTGTTCCACAAGGCACAGTACTGGCTCCCAGTGTTCCACAAGGCACAGTACTGGCTCCCAGTGTTCCACAAGGCACAGTACTGGCTCCCAGTGTTCCACAAGGCACAGTAATGGCTCCTAGTGTTCCACAAGGCACAGTACTGGCTCCCAGTGTTCCACAAAGCACAGTACTGGCTCCCAGTGTTCCACAAGGCACAGTACTGGCTCCCAGTGTTCCACAAGGCACAGTACTGGCTCCCAGTGTTCCACAAGGCACAGTACTGGCTCCCAGTGTTCCACAAGGACAGTACTGGCTCCCAGTGTTCCACAAGGCACAGTACTGGCTCCCAGTGTTCCACAAGGCACAGTCACTGGCTCCGTGTTCCACAAGGCAGTGCTCAGTGTCCACAAGGCACAGTACTGGCTCCCAGTGTTCCACAAGGCACAGTACTGGCTCCTAGTGTTCCACAAGGCACAGTACTGGCTCCCAGTGTTCCACAAGGCACAGTACTGGCTCCCAGTGTTCCACAAGGCACAGTACTGGCTCCCAGTGTTCCACAAGGCACAGTACTGGCTCCAGTGTTCCACAAGGCACAGTACTGGCTCCTAGTGTTCCACAAGGCACAGTACTGGCTCCCAGTGTTCCACCAGGCACAGTACTGGCTCCCAGTGTTCCACAAGGCACAGTACTGGCTCCCAGTGTTCCACAAGGCACAGTACTGGCTCCTAGTGTTCCGCAAGGTGCAGTACTGGCTCCCAGTGCTCCACAAGGCACAGTACTGGCTCCTAGTGTTCCACAAGGCACAGTACTGGCTCCTAGTGTTCCACAAGGTACAGTACTGGCTCCTAGTGTTCCACAAGGCACAGTACTGGCTCCTAGTGTTCCACAAGGCACAGTACTGGCTCCTAGTGTTCCACAAGGTACAGTACTGGCTCCCAGTGTTCCACAAGGCACAGTACTGGCTCCTAGTGTTCCACAAGGCACAGTACTGGCTCCTAGTGTTCCACAAGGTACAGTACTGGCTCCTAGTGTTCGCACTAGGAGGCACAGTACTGGCTCCTAGTGTTCCACAAGGCACAGTACTGGCTCCCAGTGTTCCACAAGGTACATACTGGCTCCTAGTGTTCCACAAGGCACAGTACTGGCTCCCAGTGTTCCACAAGGTACAGTACTGGCTCCCAGTGTTCCACAAGGCACAGTACTGGCTCCCAGTGTTCCACAAGGCACAGTACTGGCTCCCAGTGTTCCACAAGGTACAGTTCTGGCTCCCAGTGTTCCACAAGGCACAATACTGGCTCCAAGTGTTCCACAAGACACAGTACTGGTCCACAAGGCACAGTACTGGCTCCTAGTGTTCCACAAGGCACAGTACTGGCTCCCAGTGTTCCACAAGGCACAGTACTGGCTCCTAGTGTTCCACAAGGCACAGTACTGGCTCCCAGTGTTCCACAAGGCACAGTACTGGCTCCCAGTGTTCCACAAGGCACAGTACTGGCTCCCAGTGTTCCACAAGGCACAGTACTGGCTCCCAGTGTTCCGCAAGGACAGTACTGGCTCCCAGTGTTCCACAAGGTACAGTACTGGCTCCCAGTGTTCCAAAGGCACAGTACTGGCTCCCAGTGTTCCACAAGGCACAGTACTGGCTCCCAGTGTTCCACAAGGTACAGTACTGGCTCCTAGGTCTCCACAAGGGTACTGCCCAGGGTTTCAAGCACTGGCTCCCAGTGTTCCACAAGGCACAGTACTGGCTCCAGTGTTCCACAAGGCACAGTACTGGCTCCCAGTGTTCCACAAGGCACAGTACTGGCCCCAGTGTTCCACAAGGACAGTACTGCTCCCAGTGTTCCACAAGGCACAGTACTGGCTCCTAGTGTTCCGCAAGGTGCAGTACTGGCTCCCAGTGTTCCACAAGCACAGTACTGGCTCCCAGTGTTCCACAAGGCCCAGTACTGGCTCCCAGTGTTCCACAAGGCACAGTACTGGCTCCTAGTGTTCCACAAGGACAGTACTGCTCCCAGTGTTCCACAAGGCACAGTACTGGCTCCCAGTGTTCCACAAGGACAGTACTGGCTCCCAGTGTTCCAAAGACAGTACTGGCTCCAGTGTCACAAGGACAGTACTGGCTCCCAGTGTTCCACAAGGCACAGTACTGGCCTCTCAGTGTTCCACAAGGCACAGTACTGGCTCCCAGTGTTCCACAAGGCACAGTACTGGCTCCCAGTGTTCCACAAGGCACAGTACTGGCTCCCTAGTGTTCCACAAGGACAGTACTGGCTCCCAGTGTTCCACAAGGTACAGTACTGGCTCCCAGTGTTCCACAAGGCCAGTCTGGCTCCCAGTGTTCCACAAGGCACAGTACTGGCTCCAGTGTTCCAAAGGACAGTACTGCTCCTCAGTGTTCACAAGGCACAGTACTTGGCTCCAGTGTTCCACAAGGCACAGTACTGGCTCCAGTGTTCCACAAGGCACAGTACTGGCTCCTCAGTGTTCCACAAGGCACAGTACTGGCTCTAGTGATTCCACAAGGACAGTACTGGCTCCTCAGTGTTCCACAAGACAGTACTGCTCCCAGTGTCTACAAGGCCAGTTTCAATAGTCTGCCAGTGTTCCACAAGGCACAGTACTGGCTCAGTGTTCCCAAGGTACAGTACTGACTCCAGTGTTCCACAAGGACAGTACTGGCCCAGTGTTCCACAAGGACAGTACTGGCTCCAGTGTTCCACAAGGTACAGTACTGGCTCCCAGTGTTCCACAAGGTACAGTACTGGCTTCCAGTGTTCCACAAGGTACAGTACTGGCTCCAGTGTTCCACAAGGCACAGTACTGCTCCCAGTGTTCCACAAGGTACAGACTGGCACCTAGTGTTCCACAAGGACAGTACTGGCTCCCAGTGTTCCACAAGGCACAGTACTGGCTCCGGTTCCACAAGGACAGTCTGGCTCCCAGTGTCCACAAGGTACATACTGGCTCCCCAGTGTTCCACAAGGACAGTACTGCTCTAGTGTTCCACAAGGCACAGTACTGGCTCCAGTGTTCCACAAGGACAGTACTGGCTCATGTTCACAAGGCATTCCCAGTGTTCCACAAGGCACATACTGCTCCAGTGTTCACAAGGCACAGTACGGTCCCATGACAAGGCACAGTATGCTCCCAGTGTTCCACAAGGCACAGTACTGCCCAGTGTTCACAAGGACAGTACTGCCCAGTGTTCCACAAGGCACAGTACTGGCTCTAGTGTTCCCAAGGCAGTACTGGCCCAGTGTTCCACAAGGACAGTATGGCTCCAGTGTCACAAGGCACAGTACTGCTCTAGTGTTCCACAAGGTACAGTACTGCTCTATGTTCCACAAGGCACAGTACTGGCTCTAGTTTCCACAAGGCACAGTACTGGCTCCCAGTGTTCCACAAGGTACAGTACTGGCTCCCAGTGTTCCACAAGGTACAGTACTGGCCCAGTGTCCACAAGGCACAGTACTGGCTCCCAGTGTTCCACAAGGTACAGTACTGGCTCCTCAGTGTTCCACAAGGTACAGTACTGGCCTCCAGTGTTCCACAAGGCACAGTACTGGCTCCCAGTGTTCCACAAGGTACAGTACTGGCTCCTAGTGTTCCACAAGGTACAGTACTGGCTCCCAGTGTTCCACAAGGTACAGTACTGGCTCCCAGTGTTCCACAAGGACAGTACTGGCTCCCAGTGTTCCACAAGGCACAGTACTGGCTCCAGTGTTCCACAAGGTACAGTACTGGCTCCCAGTGTTCCACAAGGCACAGTACTGGCTCCCAGTGTTCCACAAGGTACAGTACTGCATCCAGTGTTCCACAAGGTACAGTACTGGCTCCAGTGTTCCACAAGGCACAGTACTGGCTCCAGTGTTCCACAAGGCACAGTACTGGCTCCAGTGTTCCACAAGGACAGTACTGGCTCCAGTGTTCCACAAGGCACAGTACTGGCTCCAGTGTTCCACAAGGTACAGTACTGGCTCCAGTGTTCCACAAGGTACGTACTGGCCCCAGTGTTCCACAAGGCACAGTACTGGCTCCAGTGTTCCACAAGGACAGTACTGGCTCCCAGAGCTGTTCCACAAGGCACAGTACTGGCTCCCAGTGTTCCACAAGGTACAGTACTGGCTCCCAGTGTTCCACAAGGACAGTACTGGCTCCCAGTGTTCACAAGGTACAGTACTGGCTCCCAGTGTTCCACAAGCAGTACTTCCAGTGTTCACAGGTACTGACTCCAGTGTTCCACAAGGACAGTACTGGCTCCCAGTGTTCCACAAGGTACAGTACTGGCTCCCAGTGTTCCACAAGGCACAGTACTGGCCCCAGTGTTTCCCCAAGGCACAGTACTGGCTCCAGTGTTCCACAAGGTACAGTACTGGCTCCCAGTGTTCCACAAGGTACAGTACTGGCTCCCAGTGTTCCACAAGGCACAGTACTGGCTCGCAGTGTTCCACAAGGACAGTACTGGCTCCCAGTGTCCAAGGTACAGTACTGGCTCCAGTGTTCCACAAGGTACAGTACTGGCTCCCAGTGTTCCACAAGGTACAGTACTGGCTCCCAGTGTTCCACAAGGCACAGTACTGCCCCCAGTGTTCCACAAGGTACAGTACTGGCTCCAGTGTTCCACAAGGCTACAGTACTGGCTCCCAGTGTTCCACAAGGACAGTACTGGCTCCAGTGTTCCACAAGGCACAGTACTGGCTCCCAGTGTTCCACAAGGTACAGTACTGGCTCCCAGTGTTCCACAAGGCACAGTACTGGCTCCCAGTGTTCCACAAGGCACAGTACTGGCTCCTAGTGTTCCACAAGGCACAGTACTCGCTCCCAGTGTTCCACAAGGCACAGTACTGGCTCCCAGTGTTCCACAAGGCACAGTACTGGCTCCCAGTGTTCCACAAGGTACAGTACTGGCTCCCAGTGTTCCACAAGGCACAGTACTCGCTCCCAGTGTTCCACAAGGCACAGTACTGGCTCCTAGTGTTCCACAAGGCACAGTACTGGCTCCCAGTGTTCCACAAGGTACAGTACTGGCTCCCAGTGTTCCACAAGGCACAGTACTGGCTCCCAGTGTTCCACAAGGCACAGTACTCGCTCCCAGTGTTCCACAAGGTACAGTACTGGCTCCTAGTGTTCCACAAGGTACAGTACTGGCTCCCAGTGTTCCACAAGGTACAGTACTGGCTCCTAGTGTTCCACAAGGTACAGTACTGGCTCCCAGTGTTCCACAAGGCACAGTACTCGCTCCCAGTGTTCCACAAGGTACAGTACTGGCTTCTAGTGTTCCACAAGGTACAGTACTGGCTCCCAGTGTTCCACAAGGCACAGTACTGGCTCCCAGTGTTCCACAAGGCACAGTACTCGCTCCCAGTGTTCCACAAGGCACAGTACTGGCTCCCAGTGTTCCACAAGGTACAGTACTGGCTCCCAGTGTTCCACAAGGCACAGTACTCGCTCCCAGTGTTCCACAAGGCACAGTACTGGCTCCCAGTGTTCCACAAGGCACAGTACTGGCTCCCAGTGTTCCACAAGGCACAGTACTGGCTCCTAGTGTTCCACAAGGTACAGTACTGGCTCCCAGTGTTCCACAAGGCACAGTACTCGCTCCCAGAGTTCCACAAGGCAAAGTACTCGCTCCCATCCTGCTCCTCATCCCTCATATCTGACACAGACAGAGATGTAAGCCACAGCACCGTGTCTACCTTTGCCGATGATACCAGAATTTGCATGACACTGTCATCCATCGAAGACACCGCAAGTCTCCAAGCGGACGTCAACAAAATCTTTAAATGAGCCGCTAAAAAAACAATATGAAGTTGAATGAAGATAAATTTAAATTATTCTGATATGGAAAACTCGAGTAAAGCAAAAGTGAATGTGGGTATAAAACAATAGTGAGAGGATCTCACTTTCAAAGATCACAACAATATATCAGTTGCTAGGAAGATGATAGAATGGATAATGAGAACCTTCAAAACTAAGGATGCCCAACCCATGATGATTCTCTTCAAATCACTTGTTCTTTCTAGGCTGGAATATTGCTGTACAATAACTGCCCCTTTCAAGGCAGGCGAAACTGCACACCTGAAAAATGTACAGAGAACTTTCATGACCGGGCTGTGGTTCACACATCGCTGCTAGCAGTAACAGCCTGGTTGATGAGTTCCTGATCCACCACAAGGCCTAGTCACAGACCAGTCCGCGAGGGCGCTGACCCCCGAAACTCTCTCCAGGTATACATGAGTACAGTTATACAAATTTAGGTGATTACAATTACCATACATAGTAACATGTGAAAACTATATAAGCTTAATTCCATTGCAGTTTCTGTTAGGTGAAACCATTTAGGAATTAGACAACCTTTAGTATAATCTTACACAATGGTTCGTTCGTCCCTTTGCTCTCACTCCCTCTCCCACTCACTCCCACTCTCTCACTCACTCCCACTCTCTCACTCACTCCCACTCTCTCACTCACTCCCACTCTCTCACTCACTCCCACTCTCTCACTCCACTCCCACTCTCTCACTCCCCTCCCCTCTCACTCCCCTCCCCACCTCTCACTCCCCTCGCACTCTCTCACTCCTCTCCCACTCTCTCACTCCCCTCTCCCACTCTCTCACTCCCTCTCCACTCTTCACTCGTCTCTCCCCTCTTGTACAGAGGGGATAGGTGACGTCACTAGCTGCTTGTGAAGTCACACTGACACTAAAGTGTGGGATTTTTCAAACTAGAAAAAATATTTATATATCATGTAGTGAATATAAACACTTGCCAGGCAATAACTTGTGAGGAGTTATAGAGTGTGTGAGAATGAAGGTAGTCAGGTTGGATCCAATTAAAAGGGGGTGACGTAGATTAAATTCCTTGAATAAAGTCATTTACCAGCATAGAGGCAAAGAGTGAAGTGCTATAAACCTTGAAGGCTGACAAGTAGGCAAG
>WNWK01002233.1:137877-220071 GCA_009830355.1 Cherax destructor
AAATCACTTGTTCTTTCTAGGCTGGAATATTGCTGTACAAT
This sequence comes from Cherax destructor, assembly GCA_009830355.1. Lineage (NCBI taxonomy): Eukaryota > Metazoa > Arthropoda > Malacostraca > Decapoda > Parastacidae > Cherax > Cherax destructor. The sequence continues at coordinate 137,919 of WNWK01002233.1, forward strand.
AACTGCCCCTTTCAAGGCAGGCGAAACTGCACACCTGAAAAATGTACAGAGAACTTTCATGACCGGGCTGTGGTTCACACATCGCTGCTAGCAGTAACAGCCTGGTTGATGAGTTCCTGATCCACCACAAGGCCTAGTCACAGACCAGTCCGCGAGGGCGCTGACCCCCGAAACTCTCTCCAGGTATACATGAGTACAGTTATACAAATTTAGGTGATTACAATTACCATACATAGTAACATGTGAAAACTATATAAGCTTAATTCCATTGCAGTTTCTGTTAGGTGAAACCATTTAGGAATTAGACAACCTTTAGTATAATCTTACACAATGGTTCGTTCGTCCCTTTGCTCTCACTCCCCTCTCCCACTCCCCTCCCACTCTCTCACTCCCCTCCCACTCTCTCACTCCCCTCCCACTCTCTCACTCCCCTCCCACTCTCTCACTCCCCTCCCACTCTCTCACTCCCCTCCCACTCTCTCACTCCCCCCACTCTCTCACTCCCCTCTCCCACTCTCTCACTCCCCTCGCACTCTCTCACTCCTCTCCCACTCTCTCACTCCCCTCTCCCACTCTCTCACTCCCCTCTCCCACTCTCTCACTCCCGTCTCTCCCCTCTTGTACAGAGGGGATAGGTGACGTCACTAGCTGCTTGTGAAGTCACACTGACACTAAAGTGTGGGATTTTTCAAACTAGAAAAAAATATTTATATATCATGTAGTGAATATAAACACTTGCCAGGCAATAACTTGTGAGGAGTTATAGAGTGTGTGAGAATGAGAGGTAGTCAGGTTGGATCCAATTAAAAGGGGGGTGACGTAGATTAAATTCCTTGAATAAAGTCATTTACCAGCATAGAGGCAAAGAGTGAAGTGCTATAAACCTTGAAGGCTGACAAGTAGGCAAGGAGTGAAGTGCTATAAACCTTGAAGGCTGACAAGTAGGCAAGGAGTGAAGTGCTATAAACCTTGAAGGCTGACAAGTAGGCAAGGAGTGAAGTGCTATAAACCTTGAAGGCTGACAAGTAGGCAAGGAGTGAAGTGCTATAAACCTTGTTAATTGATACGAACAAACTGATTTAAAAAGACACGTAAACAAACACTAGGACATGTTTATTAGGAAACTTTCGGTCCTGGGACCTTGATCACGTCTTGATCAAGGTTCCAGGACCGAAATGTTTTCTAATGTCCTGGTCAAGGACTTGGCCGCGGGGGCGTTGACCCCCGGAACACTCTCAAGGTAGGTGTTTGCTGACGTGTCTTTTTAAACCAAGGAGTGGAGTATCAGTGAGAAAATAATCTTTTTATGATCCCCTGATGTTCTTAAAAACCTCAGCCATCTTACCTCAGTACCACCTCCCTCTATCTCTTCCTTGTTTCCCTACCATCTTACCTCAGTACCACCTCCCTCTATCTCTTCCTTGTTTCCCTACCATCTTACCTCAGTACCACCTCCCTCTATCTCTTCCATGATTCCCTACCATCTTACCTCAGTACCACCTCCCTCTATCTCTTCCATGATTCCCTACCATCTTACCTCAGTACCACCTCCCTCTATCTCTTCCATGATTCCCTACCATCTTACCTCAGTACCACCTCCCTCTATCTCTTCCATGATTCCCTACCATCTTACCTCAGTACCACCTCCCTCTATCTCTTCCTTGTTTCCCTACCATCTTACCTCAGTACCACCTCCCTCTATCTCTTCCATGATTCCCTACCATCTTACCTCAGTACCACCTCCCTCTATCTCTTCCATGATTCCCTACCATCTTACCTCAGTACCACCTCCCTCTATCTCTTCCATGATTCCCTACCATCTTACCTCAGTACCACCTCCCTCTATCTCTTCCATGATTCCCTACCATCTTACCTCTCTTCCCTGGCGCCATTGAGGGTCCCTACCATCTTACCTCTCTTCCCTGGCGCCAGGGAGGGTCCCTACCATCTTACCTCTCTTCCCTGGCGCCAGGGAGGGTACAAAGCGGATGACTTCATTATTCATATATCCCCTGCTGAAGAAGGAGGGAGAGAAGGAACACCAGGAAGGAAGTGAAGTGTACATGTAACAACCACACAAGTGAAGTGTACATGTGACAACCACACAAGTGAAGTGTACATGTGACAACCACACAAGTGCAGTGTACATGTGACAACCACACAAGTGAAGTGTACATGTGACAACCACACAAGTGAAGTGTACATGTAACAACCACACAAGTGAAGTGTACATGTGACAACCACACAAGTGAAGTGTACATGTAACAACCACACAAGTGAAGTGTATATGTGACAACCACACAAGTGAAGTGTACATGTGACAACCACACAAGTGAAGTGTACATGTGACAACCACACAAGTGAAGTGTACATGTGACAACCACACAAGTGAAGTGTACATGTGACAACCACACAAGTGAAGTGTACATGTGACAACCACACAAGTGCAGTGTACATGTGACAACCACACAAGTGAAGTGTACATGTGACAACCACACAAGTGCAGTGTACATGTGACAACCACACAAGTGAAGTGTACATGTGACAACCACACAAGTGAAGTGTACATGTAACAACCACACAAGTGAAGTGTACATGTGACAACCACACAAGTGAAGTGTACATGTAACAACCACACAAGTGAAGTGTATATGTGACAACCACACAAGTGAAGTGTACATGTGACAACCACACAAGTGAAGTGTACATGTGACAACCACACAAGTGAAGTGTACATGTGACAACCACACAAGTGAAGTGTACATGTGACAACCACACAAGTGAAGTGTACATGTGACAACCACACAAGTGAAGTGTACATGTGACAACCACACAAGTGAAGTGTACATGTGACAACCACACAAGTGAAGTGTACATGTGACAACCACACAAGTGAAGTGTACATGTCCCTCTCACAGAAGTGAGAGGGACAACACAGTAAGAGGGAGAAGGTAAAAAGGGGGTAAGTTTATTTAGTCACAGGTACACATAAGTACAATTATCATACATAGTGTAAAGTACCTAAGATAACCCAAAAAAAAATAAAAGTTACTTATTTCGATTGGGGTTAGTAAAGGGGGGGGGGTGATATGATAGCCGGGAGTTAGTCGACTGCTGTGTGAGGCATCCTGACCCGAGGATCTAAAAAGTTGTAGGTGAGTACAAGACGAAACCATAGAGCTGCAGCTCGACCCCCGCACACACATACACACACACACACACACACACACACACACACACACACACACGCACTGCAATGGATCAGAGAATACCTGACAGGGAGGCAACAACGGGTCATGGTACGTGATGAGGTATCACAGTGGGCGCCTGTGACGAGCGGGGTCCCACAGGGGTCAGTCCTAGGACCAGTGTTATTCTGGGTATATGTGAATGACATGACGGACGGGATAGACTCAGAAGTGTCCCTGCTTGCAGATGATGTGAAGTTAATGAGGAGAATTAAATCAGATGAGGATCAGGAAGGACTTCAAAGAGACCTGGACAGGCTGGACACCTGGTCCAGTAACTGGCTCATTGAATTTAACCCCGCCAAATGCAAAGTCATGAAGATCGGGGAAGGGCAAAGAAGACAGCAGACAGAGTATAAGCTAGGTGGCCAAAGACTGCAAACCTAGCTCAAGGAGAAAGATTATGGGGTGAGTATAACACCGAGCAAGTCTCCGGAAGTACACATCAACCAGATAACTGCTGCAGCATATGGGCGCCTGGCAAACCTGAGAATAGAGTTCCGATACCTTAGTAAGGAATCGTTCAAGACACTGTACACCGTGTACGTCAGGCCCATACTAGAGTATGCAGCACCAGTTTGGAAACCACACCTGGTCAAGCACGTCAGGAAATTAGAGAAAGTGCAAAGGTTTGCGACAAGGTTAGTTCCGGAGCTAAGGGAAATGTCCTACGAAGAAAGGTTAAGGGAAATCGGACTGACAACAATGGAGGACAGGAGGGTTAGGGGAGACACGATAACGACATACAAAATACTGCGTGGAATAGAGAAGGTGGATAGAGACAGGATGTTCCAGAGAGGGGACACATAAACAAGGGGTCACAATTGGAAGTTGAAGACTCATATGGGTCAAAGGGATGTTAGGAAGTATTTCCTCAGTCATAGAGTTGTCAGGAAGTGGAATAGTCTAGCAAGTGATGTAGTGGAGACAGGAACAATACATAGCTTTAAGACGAGGTATGATAAAGCTCATGGATTTGGGAGAGAGTGGACCCAATAGCGATCAGTGAAGAGGCGGGGCCAGGAGCTGAGTCTCGACCCCTGCAACCACAATTAGGTGAATACAATTAGGTGAGTATACACACACACTAGACAAGTAACCGAGAGAGACCATCCCAGGTCTGTGGTCTAGACGGCAGCGGTTCAAGTGTCATACAGGTCAAGTTACCCACAAGCAGCACACTACAGCAACAAGAATATTACAGGTACCTACCACAGCAAAATACCAAGAAGAAATAAACCACTTTGCTTGACTTTACTGGTTTATTCTAAATAATTTACAAATATCTTACTAGACAATTGTAAGAAGTAAAACTGGTGTAAGAAAAGTAAACCTACTATCTACAAGAACACTACACCATGATACAGGCTTTCTTTATATCACATGTAAACTACAAGAACACTACACCATGATACAGGCTTTCTTTATATCACATGTAAACTACAAGAACACTACACCATGATACAGGCTTTCTTTATATCACATGTAAACTACAAGAACACTACACCATGATACAGGCTTTCTTTATATCACATGTAAACTACAAGAACACTACACCATGATACAGGCTTTCTTTATATCACATGTAAACTACAAGAACACTACACCATGATACAGGCTTTCTTTATATCACATGTAAACTACAAGAACACTACACCATGATACAGGCTTTCTTTATATCACATGTAAACTACAAGAACACTACACCATGATACAGGCTTTCTTTATATCACATGTAAACTACAAGAACACTACACCATGATACAGGCTTTCTTTATATCACATGTAAACTACAAGAACACTACACCATGATACAGGCTTTCTTTATATTACATGTAAACTACAAGAACACTACACCATGATACAGGCTTTCTTTATATCACATGTAAACTACAAGAACACTACACCATGATACAGGCTTTCTTTATATCACATGTAAACTACATTCTGTATACTCCAGAAATAAACATTTTGTTTGTTTTGTTAACTATCACAAAGAGTAGTCGATGAGTGTAGCAGTACCATGTAACTATCATACAGGATGGTGAGTGCATGCAACAGTACCATGTAACTATCATACAGGATGGTGAGTGCATGCAACAGTACCATGTAACTATCATACAGGATGGTGAGTGCATGCAACAGTACCATGTAACTATCATACAGGATGGTGAGTGCATGCAACAGTACGATGTAACTATCATACAGGATGGTGAGTGCATGCAACAGTACGATGTAACTATCATACAGGATGGTGAGTGCATGCAACAGTACCATGTAACTACCATACAGGATGGTGAGTGCATGCAACAGTACCATGTAACTACCATACAGGATGGTGAGTGCATGCAACAGTACCATGTAACTACCATACAGGATGGTGAGTGCATGCAACAGTACCATGTAACTACCATACAGGATGGTGAGTGCATGCAACAGTACCATGTAACTATCATACAGGATGGTGAGTGCATGCAACAGTACCATGTAACTATCATACAGGATGGTGAGTGCATGCAACAGTACCATGTAACTATCATACAGGATGGTGAGTGCATGCAACAGTACCATGTAACTATCATACAGGATGGTGAGTGCATGCAACAGTACCATGTAACTATCATACAGGATGGTGAGTGCATGCATCAGTACCATGTAACTATCATACAGGATGGTGAGTGCATGCAACAGTACCATGTAACTATCATACAGGATGGTGAGTGCATGCAACAGTACCATGTAACTATCATACAGGATGGTGAGTGCATGCAGCAGTACCATGTAACTATCATACAGGATGGTGAGTGCATGCAACAGTACCATGTAACTATCATACAGGATGGTGAGTGCATGCAACAGTACCATGTAACTATCATACAGGATGGTCAATGCATGCAGCAGTACCATGAGTGCTTGCAGCAGTACACTTGTGTTCGCAGTTTATCTAGCATGCACAATAAGGTCAAATCATTGCACTGCTAGAAGATAATAAACATTAAGGATACTTACATAGTGCAGCAGCAGACAGGATGGTGACAGCCTGTCTGGGTGGATCACAGTGAGGGAAGGTGAGTGAGAGTGCGTACTCAGCAAAGGTGAGTGAGACTACGGCCTGGGCTGCAGGTCTGATCACCAGAACGTTAACCCACAGGGTAAGGAAAGCTGGCAGTCCACCGAAGGCGTACAAGATATAAGCGTACTCCCCACCAGCCGCTGGTAACATCGTCCCAAGCTCACTGCAACAAAACAAATACTCTTTTAAATACCAATTTTCAGCTCACATGAAGATTCGCTTAATGATTCAAGCAGTTGAAGGTACACTCCTTTTTTTAGGATCAAACCCGATAACCTTTAATTCTCCTATGAGTTAATTTTTAGTTTAATATCTTTAAAGCACCCCATGCTCACCCTGTGGGCCGTAGTTAAAAGATTACAGAGGCACCTAATGGGTCCAGAGACTGTACCTCAACATTACACACACATAATGGGTCCAGGGACTGTACCTTAACAATACAGAGGCACCTAATGGATCCAGGGACAGTACCTCAACATTACAAAAGTACATAATGGATCCAGGGACTGGGCTGGAAAGGTCTACTAGATAAGTTACAGTGGTAATGTTTCTATCTGGTTACACTTGTAATGAGTAACTTATGGACATAAATTGAGTAACAAAAATATTATCTTATATTTTAGCAAGATATGCTTTAAAAAAAACTTTAGTAAATTATGCGTTATTTACGGTGGGCAAAGTCAGGTTATTTTTCCAGAATGGATAGTAATATACCACTGTGGATAAAATACTTTGACATTTCTGAGCGAACCACATAATGACGAAAGGTATGACAATAGTCCACCTGGCAAAGTTTACATTTAATTGGGTCTACATACTGTAAGAAGCGATGGATTTGAGAAAGATCTGTCAAGTATGGGCCAGTAAGCCAGTTGCAATATTCCTCCATTCTTAGATTCTCATGTGACATTTTCTGGTATTACAACTATAGTATAACACTGATACTGTGACACTTGACCTAATACTGACTTTTCCTGGAATACCTGATACCTTCATCGTCCCACTGAAGTCCCACTGAAGTCTCACTGAAATCTCGCAGCTCACACAGACACATTTCCACACCGTATGAAACCCATCGTGTTTGATGGTACGTGACGGGAGAAACACAGCGGTTGTTCATACCATATAACTAGCATATAGAACAGAGCTTTTGTTCGTACCATATAACTAGCATATAGAACAGAGCTGTTGTTCGTACCATATAACTAGCATATAGAACAGAGCTGTTGTTCATACCATATAACTAGCATATAGAACAGAGCTGTTGTTCATACCATATAACTAGCATATAGAACAGAGCTGTTGTTCGTACCATATAACTACCATATAGAACAGAGCTGTTGTTCGTACCATATAACTAGCATATAGAACAGAGCTGTTGTTCATACCATATAACTAGCATATAGAACAGAGCTGTTGTTCATACCATATAACTAGCATATAGAACAGAGCGGTTGTTCATACCATATAACTAGCATATAGAACAGAGCTGTTGTTCGTACCATATAACTAGCATACAGAACAGAGCTGTTGTTCATACCATATAACTAGCATATAGAACAGAGCTGTTGTTCGTACCATATAACTAGCATATAGAACAGAGCTGTTGTTCATACCATATAACTAGCATATAGAACAGAGCTGTTGTTCGTACCATATAACTAGCATATAGAACAGAGCTGTTGTTCGTACCATATAACTAGCATATAGAACAGAGCTGTTGTTCGTACCATATAACTAGCATATAGAACAGAGCGGTTGTTCGTACCATATAACTAGCATATAGAACAGAGCAGCAGCACACTGCTGATATATCATATATTGCTAAATAAAAGAAATAAAACCGTTTTTCTTTTAAAAGTTGTGGATGTCGTGAGATGTTGCAGAAGAATGTTCCATACAACTGTTGTTGATGGCCATCATCACCTGCTGTACTCTCCTGAGTCCCACCACAATGATGGCCATCATCACCTGCTGTACTCTCCTGAGTCCCACCACAATGATGACCATCATCACCTGCTGTACTCTACTGAGTCTCACCACAATGATGACCATCATCACCTGCTGTACTCTCCTGAGTCCCACCACAATGATGACCATCATCACCTGCTGTACTCTCCTGAGTCCCACCACAATGATGACCATCATTACCTGCTGTACTCTCCTGAGTCCCACCACAATGTTGACCATCATCACCTGCTGTACTCTCCTGAGTCCCACCACAATGATGATCATCATCACCTGCTGTACTCTACTGAGTCCCACCACAATGATGGCCATCATCACCTGCTGTACTCTCCTGAGTCCCACCACAATGTTGACCATCATCACCTGCTGTACTCTGAGTCCCACCACAATGATGACCATCATCACCTGCTGTACTCTCCTGAGTCCCACCACAATGATGGCCATCATCACCTGCTGTACTCTCCTGAGTCCCACCACAATGATGACCATCATCACCTGCTGTACTCTCCTGAGTCCCACCACAATGATGACCATCATCACCTGTATCCTGGCTCCACAATGATGACCTCATCACCGCGCCTCTGAGTCCCACCACAATGATGACCATCATCACCTGCTGTACTCTCCTGAGTCCCACCACAATGATGGACATCATCACCTGCTGTACTCTCCTGAGTCCCACCACAATGATGGCCATCATCACCTGCTGTACTCTCCTGAGTCCCACCACAATGATGACCATCATCACCTGCTGTACTCTCCTGAGTCCTACCACAATGATGACCATCATCACCTGCTGTACTCTCCTGAGTCCCACCACAATGATGACCATCATCACCTGCTGTACTCTACTGAGTCCCACCACAATGATGGCCATCATCACCTGCTGTACTCTACTGAGTCCCACCACAATGATGGCCATCATCACCTGCTGTACTCTACTGAGTCCCACCACAATGATGACAGAAAGAACTAAAGGAGGAAGAGCAGGAAGATAAGAAACATGAGAGAGAATGAAAGAAACTAGAAGATAAGAAACATGAGAGAGAATGAAAGAAACTAGAAGATAAGAAACATGAGAGAGAATGAAAGAAACTAGAAGATAAGAAACATGAGAGAGAATGAAAGAAACTAGAAGATAAGAAACATGAGAGAGAATGAAAGAATCAAGAAGATAAGAAACATGAGAGAGAATGAAAGAAACTAAAAGATAAAACACATTAGAGAGAATGAAAGATACTAGAAGATAAGAAACATGAGAGAATGAAAGATCCTAGAAGATAAGAAACATGAGAGAATGAAAGAAACTAGAAGATAAGAAACATGAGAGAGAATGAAAGATACTAGAAGATAAAACACATTAGAGAGAATGAACGAAACTAGAAGATAAGAAACATGAGAGAGAATGAAAGAAACTAGAAGATAAGAAACATGAGAGAATGAAAGAAACTAGAAGATAAGAAACATGAGAGAGAATGAAAGAAACTAGAATATAAGAAACATGAGAGAGAATGAAAGAAACTAAAAGATAAAACACATTAGAGAGAATGAAAGATACTAGAAGATAAGAAACATGAGAGAGAATGAAAGAAACTAGAAGATAAGAAATATGAAAGAATGAAAGATACTAGAAGATAAGAAACATGAGAGAGAATGAAAGAAACTAGAAGATCAGAAACATGAGAGAGAATGAAAGAAACTAGAAGATAAGAAACATGAGAGAGATGAAAGACCTAGGTACTAACTTGAGTCCACCACAATGATGGCCATCATCACCTGCTGTATCTCGAGTCCCACCACAATGATGACCATCATCACCTGCTGTAATCTACTGAGTCACCACAGATGACCATCATCACCTGCTGTACTCCTGAGTCCACCACAATGATGACCATCATCACCATGCTGTACTCTACTGAGTCACCACAATGAGACATAAATCCTGCATACTTCCTGAGTCACCACAATGATAACCATCATCACTGCTGAAATTCCTGAGTCCACCACACATGAGATCATCACCTGCTGTACTCTACTGAGTCCCACCACAATGAGGACATGCATCACTGCTGTGACTGGAATGAGTACCACGAAGATAGAACATCAGGCTGTAATGAGCACACAATGATGACACATGAGAGATGAGAAACTCTCAGAGATACACATGAGGAAACACAGATACCCAGAAGAGTCAGACACATGAGAGATGAATAACGAAACTAGAAGTAAAAAATGAAATGAATGAAAGTCAAAAGATGAAACACTGAGATGAAATGAAGTACACTAAGATAAACACATTGAGAATATACTGAGTAGAAACATAGAGAGAGAATATAGCAAGATCTAGAGTACACAACAAGATGAGACTGAATAGACTTAGAGAGTGAAAGATACTAGAAGATAAAACACATGAGAATGATACCGATACTAGAAGTAAAACATAGAGAATGAAAGAAACTAGAAGATAAGAAACATGAAGAATGAAAGATACTAGAAGATAGAAACATGAGCAGAATGAAGAAACTAGAAGATAAGAACATGAAGAAGATGAAAGATACTAAGATAGAAAACATGAGAAATGAAAGACTAAAGATAAAAACTGTAGAGAGATGAAAACTAGAAGATAAGACCATATACTGAATGAAAACTCTGAGTAACAAAATGAGACACATACAGCAGATCTAAGTCACACAATGACATCAACTGGTACTCTCTGAGTCCACCACAATGATGAGCCATCATCACCTGCTGACTCTCCTGAGTCCCACCACAATGATGAGCCATCATCACCTAGCTGACTCTCTGAGTCCTACCACAATGATGACCATCATCACCTGCTGTACTCTCCTGAGTCCACACAATGATGGCCATCATCACCGCTGTATCTCAGAGTCCCACCAAATGATAGCTATCATCACCTGCTGTACTTCTGAGTCCACCAAGATGACATCATCACAGCTGTACTCTACTGAGTCCCACCACAATGATGGCACATCACCGCTGTACTCTACTGAGTCCCACCACAATGATGACCATCATCACCTGCTGTACTCTCCTGAGTCCACCACAATGATGACCATCATACTGCGTACTCTGAGTCCCACCACAATGATGACATCATCACCTGTGATAGCTTACTGAGTCCACCACAATGATGACCATCATCACGCTGTAACTCTCAGAGTCCTGAACAATGATAACCATCATCACCTGCTGTACTCTCCTGAGTCCCACCACAATGATGACCATCATCACCTGCTGTCTACTGAGTCCACCACAATGAAGCCATCATCACCTGCTGTACTCTCCTGAGTCCTACCACAATGATAACCATCATCACCGCTGTACTCTCCTGAGTCCTACCACAATGATAGCCATCATCCTGCTGTACTCTACTGAGTCCCACCACAATGATGGCCATCATCACCTGCTGTACCTACTGAGTCCCACCACAATGATGATCAAGACACATGAGACAAATGAGACAGAAAGAACTAAAGGAGGAAGAGAGAAGATAAGAAACATGAGAGAGAATGAAAGAAACTAGAAGATAAGAAACATGAGAGAGAACTAGAAGATGAAACATAGAGAATGAACTAAGAAACATGAGAGAGAATGAAAGAAACTAGAAGATAAGAAACATGAGAGAGAATAGAAAGAAACTAGAAGATAAGGAAACATGAGAGATACATGAAAGAATAAGAAAGATAAGAAACATGAGAGAGAATGAAAGAAACTAAAGATAAAAACATGAGAGAATGAAAGATACTAGAAGATAAGAAACATGAGAGAGAATGAAAGAACTAGAAGATAAGAAATATGAAAGAATGAAAGATACTAGAAGATAAGAAACATGAGAGAGAATGAAAGATACTAGAAGATAAAACACATTAGAGAGAATGAAAGAAACTAGAAGATAAGAAACATGAGAGAGAATGAAAGATACTAGAAGATAAGAAACATGAGAGAGAATGAAAGATACTAGAAGATAAAACACATTAGAGAGAATGAAAGATACTAGAAGATAAGAAACATGAGAGAATGAAAGATATTAGAAGATAAGAAACATTAGAGAATGAAAGAAACTAGAAGATAAGAAACATGAGAGAATGAAAGATACTAGAAGATAAGAAACATGAGAGAATGAAAGAAACTAGAAGATAAGAAACATGAGAGAATGAAAGATACTAGAAGATAAGAAACATGAGAGAATGAAAGAAACTAGAAGATAAGAAACATGAGAGAGATTGAAAGAAACTAGAAGATAAGAAACAAAAGTTGAATAAGAGACGTTACTTTTACTTAACTAATAATTTAGGAACAAAAGAGGATCAAGGAGAAAAATCAAGCGGAGGGAAATGAACAAAATTTCTTGTACAGGAATTGTATATTACTGTAGCAAATTTCTTGTACAGGAATTGTATATTACTGTAGCAAATTTCTTGTACAGGAATTGTATATTACTGTAGCAAATTTCTTGTACAGGAATTGTATATTACTGTAGCAAATTTCTTGTACAGGAATTGTATATTACTGTAGCAAATTTCTTGTACAGGAATTGTATATTACTGTAGCAAATTTCTTGTACAGGAATTGTATATTACTGTAGCAAATGAAACCTCGTTTAAGGGCACGTAAGTTCCCTTGACTTCTAATAACATGTTAATTTTCCACTATAATCTACCTTGTCCATAATTACTATCGTATTTGCTTTGTTTTCGTAAAGGGAAGTCTAAGAAATTTCCTTAATTCATGGTATGACTTCTTCATAACATGAATTAAGGAAGGATCTTAGACTTCACCTTACGAAAGCGGACAAAAGAAATGCGATAGTAATTATGGACAAGGTAGATTATAATGGGCAAATGAACATGTTATGAGAGAGGGAAACTGAGGCGCTTGTTCATTATAGTGTTGAGACAGCGTGATCAATGTCACATACAAGCCATGAACAATGTCACATACAAGCCATGAACAATGTCACATACAAGCCATGATCAACGTCACATACAAGCCATGAACAATGTCACATACAAGCCATGATCAACGTCACATACAAGCCATGAACAATGTCACATACAAGCCATGAACAATGTCACATACAAGCCATGATCAACGTCACATACAAGCCATGAACAATGTCACATACAAGCCATGATCAATGTCACATACAAGCCATGATCAATGTCACATACAAGCCATGAACAATGTCACATACAAGCCATGATCAACGTCACATACAAGCCATGAACAATGTCACATACAAGCCATGATCAATGTCACATACAAGCCATGAACAATTTCCCATACAAGCCATGAACAATGTCACATACAAGCCATGATCAATGTCACATAAAAGCCATGAACAATGTCACATACAAGCCATGATCAATGTCACATACAAGCCATGATCAATGTCACATACAAGCCATGATCAATGTCACATACAAGTCACGAACAATGTCACATACAAGCCATGATCAATGTCACATACAAGCCATGATCAATGTCACATACAAGCCATGATCAATGTCACATACAAGCCATGATCAATGTCACATACAAGCCATGATCAATGTCACATACAAGCCATGATCAATGTCACATACAAGCCATGAACAATGTCACATACAAGCCATGATCAATGTCACATACAAGCCATGAACAATGTCACATACAAGCCATGATCAATGTCACATACAAGACATGATCAATGTCACATACAAGTCATGAACAATGTCACATACAAGCCATGATCAATGTCACATACAAGCCATGATCAATGTCACATACAAGCCATGAACAATGTCACATACAAGCCATGATCAATGTCACATACAAGCCATGAGCAATGTCACATACAAGCCATGATCAATGTCACATAAAAGTCATGAACAATGTCATATACAAGCCATGATCAATGTCACATACAAGCCATGATCAATGTCACATACAAGCCATGATCAATGTCACATACAAGCCATTATCAATGTCACATACAAGCCATGATCAATGTCACATACAAGCCATGATCAATGTCACATACAAGCCATGAACAATGTCACATACAAGCCATGATCAATGTCACATACAAGCCATGAACAATGTCACATACAAGCCATGATCAATGTCACATACAAGCCATGATCAATGTCACATACAAGTCATGAACAATGTCACATACAAGCCATGATCAATGTCACATACAAGCCATGATCAATGTCACATACAAGCCATGATCAATGTCACATACAAGCCATGATCAATGTCACATACAAGCCATGATCAATGTCACATACAAGCCATGATCAATGTCACATACAAGTCATTATCAATGTCACATACAAACCATGATCAATGTCACATACAAGCCATGAACAATGTCACATACAAGCCATGATCAATGTCACATACAAGCCATGATCAATGTCACATACAAGCCATGATCAATGTCACATACAAGCCATGATCAATATCACATACAAGTCATTATCAATGTCACATACAAACCATGATCAATGTCACATACAAGCCATGAACAATGTCACATACAAGCCATGATCAATGTCACATACAAGCCATGATCAATGTCACATACAAGCCATGATCAATGTCACATACAAGCCATGATCAATGTCACATACAAGCCATGATCAATGTCACATACAAGCCATGATCAATGTCACATACAAGCCATGATCAATGTCACATACAAGCCATGATCAATGTCACATACAAGCCATGATCAATGTCACATACAAGCCATGAACAATGTCACATACAAGCCATGATCAATGTCACATACAAGCCATGATCAATATCACATACAAGTCATTATCAATGTCACATACAAACCATGATCAATGTCACATACAAGCCATGAACAATGTCACATACAAGCCATGATCAATGTCACATACAAGCCATGATCAATGTCACATACAAGCCATGATCAATGTCACATACAAGCCATGATCAATGTCACATACAAGCCATGAACAATGTCACATACAAGCCATGATCAATGTCACATACAAGCCATGAAAAATGTCACATACAAGCCATGATCAATGTCACATACAAGCCATGATCAATGTCACATACAAGCCATGAACAATGTCACATACAAGCCATGATCAATGTCACATACAAGCCATGATCAATGTCACATACAAGCCATGAACAATGTCACATACAAGCCATGATCAATGTCACATACAAGCCATGATCAATGTCACATACAAGCCATGATCAATGTCACATACAAGCCATGATCAATGTCACATACAAGCCATGATCAATGTCACATAATTCAAATTCAAATTCAAATTCAAATTCTTTATTTCATGTAATACAAGGTGGGGGGTACTTATAGTTATACATTAAAGTTGATATTACAAGATGGCCAATAATATGCCTAGGTATGCCTAGGCTTTTCAGGCAGTCTTATGATAGGTCTTACTCAATAGCTATACAATGGATATACAGATTGTAAGGTTAGGTTTACAAAATTTAGGTACTGGAATTTAAACATTGAGAATTTAACAATTAGTATAAAAAGTTAGCAATTAGTTTATATATTAATGATAAAGGTGATATATTGGCATAATATAGTTTCTATATTGGAGTGTCTTAGGCAAACTTATGACTAGCTTAAGTATTATGGAGCAATAATTGTATTAGAATTTTGGTTAGAACTGTGCAAATTAAGGGGAATCACAGATATCAATAAGTGTATTTTGCTGTGGTTAGTAATGTGCAAATTAAGGAGAATCACAGATATCAATAAGTGTATTTTGCTGTGGATATGTGCAAGATAAAGTAGTTTTCGTATGGTTAACTACCGGTTGGGTGCGTAAGTGAGATAAGATGTTTTTTAACGGTGCTTTTGAAAATGGAGGTTGTGTCTGCAGTTCTAGAGTTTTCAGGCAGGGAGTTCCAGATTTTAGGCCCTTTTATGCGCATTGAATTTTTGTATAGATTTAGTCGGACACGGGGAATGTCAAAGAGATGTTTATGTCTGGTATTATGTCTATGGGTCCTGTCACAACTGTCAAGAAAGTGTTTTAGCTCAGGGTTAAAGTTGGAATTAATGGTTCTATAAATGTAGATAGCAGAGTAGTAAGTATGGATGTTCTGGACAGTGAGTAGGTTTAGGTCTTTGAAGAGTGGGGGGGTGTGCTGCCTAGCGTTGGATTGTGTGATAATTCTTACTGCGGCTTTTTGTTGGGTTATTATTGGCTTTAGGTGGGTAATTGCTGTTGATCCCCATGCACAAATGGCATATGTGAGGTAGGGATAGATGAGTGAGTAGTATAGTGTGAGTAGGGCTGATTGTGGTACATAATACCGTATCTTAGAGAGGATCCCCACAGTTTTGGACACTTTCTTTGTTATGTGTTGGATATGGGTGCTGAATTTCAGGCTGCTGTCAAGGTGAAGGCCCAGGAACTTGCCCTCGTTATGTCTAGCAATAGGTGTAGAGTTGATCTTAATGTTTAATTGTGGATCATCTGTTCTGTTGCCAAACATAATATAGAAGGTCTTATCAGTGTTGAGTGTAAGTTTATTGGCAGTCATCCATGTTGATATTTTTATTAATTCGTCGTTAACAATGGTATTAAGCGTGGCAAGGTTTGTGTGGAGATGACATAAGTTGTATCGTCAGCAAAGAGTATTGGTTTCAAGTGTTGTGATACATTGGGAAGATCATTGATGTATAAGAGGAAGAGCAGGGGACCAAGGACACTTCCCTGCGGTACGCCGGTGTCTAGTGGTAGTGTCGTGGAGGATGTGTCTTTAATAGTGACATACTGGTACCTATTAGTGAGGTAGGATTTGAGGTATGCTAGTGCATGACCTCTTATTCCATAGTGGTCAAGTTTGTGGAGAAGGATGCCGTGGTTTACTGTGTCAAAAGCTTTCCTTAAGTCAATAAAAAGTCCTAGTGGATATTCCTTATTTCCAAGTGCTGTGTAAAGCAGGTCTATCATTTTTACTATTGCATCGTTAGTGCTTTTATTTTTCCTGAAGCCAAATTGGCAGGGGTTGAGTATGCTTTGTGTAGTTATAAACGAGTATAATCTCTTGTGCACAAGTTTCTCGAATATTTTGGATAGCAATGGTAGATTTGATATAGGCCTATAGTTATTTACGTCTGTAGGGTCACCACCTTTGTGTATTGGTGTAACCCTTGCTGTTTTGAGTAGTGTTGGGAAGGTGCTAGATTCTAATGATTTGTTAAAAAGTAAAGAAATAGGATATGAAAGGACATGAGCAGCTCGTTTGTATATTAAGGGTGGAACTTGAGACAGATGTCCTGATTTATTTTTAAGTGACTTGATTATCATGGAGACTTCAGTGGGTTCTGTAGGTGCAAGATATAAGGAGGATGGGAAATTCCCATCTAGGTAATCACTTGCTCGGGCATTGGTATCTGGAATTTTACTGGCAAGATTTGATCCTATAGTTGAGAAGAAGTCATTTATCTTGTTTGCTGTATCAATAAGCTGTAGTGGTGTTTCGTTTGGTTTAGTTATGACAATATCCCTATTTTTTTTCAGTTTGTGGGTGCCCATAATCTGTGAGAGTGTTTTCCAGGTCTTTTTTATATCTCCTCTTGTTTCAGTGAATCTGCTGGAGTAGTACAATTGTTTGGCTTTTTTATTAGTTTGGTGAGAACTGATGAATAGTGTTTAACAAACTCCTTATGTATGAATCCCCGTCTATATTGCTTCTCATATTGATGTTTCTTGTTAATGGATTTTAGTAAGTTGTTAGTTAGCCATGGGCAGCCTAACCGTTTATTCGTAATCTGTTTCATTTTTATAGGACAATGTTTGTTGTATAGTCTATGTAATTTATTAAGAAAGGTGTCTGTCCACTCATCGATACCCTTGGCATTTGGGAATTCTGTAGCCCAGTCAACTGTGTCTAGCTCTGTTGTGAAGTTATTTATTGAAGCTTGGTCATGGAGTCGGAATGAAACTTTGGTGTATTCTAGGGCGGTTTACTAATGTTTGTTAAGAGGAAGGTGGGGTAGTGGTCTGTGGTGCTGTCTGTTATTATCCCCGATTTAAGGGGGGATAGGATATTGGTCCATATATGGTCGATTATGGTTGCACTCGTATCAGTAAGCCTAGTTGGTTTGGTTATTGTTGGTATGAGAAGTGTGTTGTTCATATTGTTGATGAAATCGGTTACTGGCTGGTCATCTGGTAGGCCAAGGTTGATGTTGAAGTCTCCAGCTAAGATAAGGTGGTGTTTGTTCAATTGGTTGTTTGTTATTTGCGTTTTTAGTTGATCGCTAAAACTTGGGATGTTTGTATGAGGCATCCGGTAAATGGCCCCGATGGTTATGGGAGTCTTAAGGTTTTGTGCAGTAAATTTAGCAAAAATATATTCTCCATATTCATCATTATAGCAATTGGTGTCACAGCAGGATATTTCATTAGAGTAATAGATTGCAATACCTCCCCCCGCTTGATGTGGTCTGCAGTTGTGTATTGCTGTGTATCCTGGCAGCGAGTAGATATCTATACATACAAGCCATGATCAATGTCACATACAAGCCATGATCAATGTCACATACAAGCCATGATCAATGTCACATACAAGCCATGATCAATGTCACATACAAGCCATGATCAATGTCACATACAAGCCATGATCAATGTCACATACAAGTCATGAACAATGTCACATACAAGCCATGATCAATGTCACATACAAGCCATGATCAATGTCACATACAAGCCATGATCAATGTCACATACAAGCCATGAACAATGTCACATACAAGCCATGATCAATGTCACATACAAGCCATGATCAATGTCACATACAAGCCATGATCAATGTCACATACAAGCCATGATCAATGTCACATACAAGCCATGATCAATGTCACATACAAGCCATGATCAATGTCACATACAAGCCATGATCAATGTCACATACAAGCCATGATCAATGTCACATACAAGCCATGATCAATGTCACATACAAGTCATGAACAATGTCACATACAAGCCATGATCAATGTCACATACAAGCATGATCAGCCTACATGATCAATGTCACATACAAGCCATGATCAATGTCACATACAAGCCATGATCAATGTCACATACAAGCCATGATCAATGTCACATACAAGCCATGATCAATGTCACATACAAGCCATGATCAATGTCACATACAAGCCATGATCAATGTCACATACAAGCCATGATCAATGTCACATACAAGCCATGATCAATGTCACATACAAGCCATGATCAATGTCACATACAAGCCATGATCAATGTCACATACAAGCCATGATCAATGTCACATACAAGCCATGATCAATGTCACATACAAGCCATGATCAATGTCACATACAAGCCATGATCAATGTCACATACAAGCCATGATCAATGTCACATACAAGCCATGATCAATGTCACATACAAGCCATGATCAATGTCACATACAAGCCATGATCAATGTCACATACAAGCCATGATCAATGTCACATACAAGCCATGATCAATGTCACATACAAGCCATGATCAATGTCACATACAAGCCATGATCAATGTCACATACAAGCCATGATCAATGTCACATACAAGCCATGATCAATGTCACATACAAGCCATGATCAATGTCACATACAAGCCATGATCAATGTCACATACAAGCCATGATCAATGTCACATACAAGCCATGATCAATGTCACATACAAGCCATGATCAATGTCACATACAAGCCATGATCAATGTCACATACAAGCCATGATCAATGTCACATACAAGCCATGATCAATGTCACATACAAGCCATGATCAATGTCACATACAAGCCATGATCAATGTCACATACAAGCCATGATCAATGTCACATACAAGCCATGATCAATGTCACATACAAGCCATGATCAATGTCACATACAAGCCATGAACAATGTCACATACAAGCCATGATCAATGTCACATACAAGCCATGATCAATGTCACATACAAGCCATGAACAATGTCACATACAAGCCATGATCAATGTCACATACAAACCATGAACAATGTCACATACAAGCCATGAACAATGTCACATACAAGCCATGATCAATGTCACATACAAGCCATGAACAATGTCACATACAAGCCATGAACAATGTCACATACAAGCCATGATCAATGTCACATACAAGCCATGATCAATGTCACATACAAGCCATGAACAATGTCACATACAAGCCATGATCAATGTCACATACAAGCCATGAACAATGTCACATACAAGCCATGTCATCTTGAAAAGCATAAATTAATCAACGAATCTCAGCACGGTTTTACAAAAGGGCGTTCCTGCCTTACAAATTTAATAACTTTTTTCACTAAGGTGTTTGAGGAGGTAGATCATGGTAATGAATATGATATTGTGTATATGGACTTCAGTAAGGCTTTTGATAGAGTCCCACATCGGAGACTATTGAGGAAAATTAAGGCACACGGAATAGGAGGAGAAATTTTTTCCTGGATAGAGGCATGGTTGACAAATAGGCAGCAGAGAGTTTGCATAAATGAGGAGAAATCAGAGTGGGGAAGCGTCACGAGCGGTGTTCCACAGGGGTCAGTATTGGGCCCCCTGTTGTTCACAATCTACATAAACGACATAGATGAGGGAATAAATAGCGACATAAGCAAGTTTGCCGATGACACCAAAATAGGCCGTCCAATTCATTCAAATGAGGACATTAGAGCACTCCAGGAAGATTTGAATAGACTGATGCAGTGGTCGGAGAAGTGGCAGATGCAGTTTAATATAGATAAATGCAAAGTTCTAAATATTGGACAGGACAATAACCATGCCACATATAAACTAAATAATGTAGATCTTAATACTACTGATTGCGAAAAGGATTTAGGAGTTCTGGTTAGCAGTAATCTAAAACCAAGACAGCAGTGCATAAGTGTTCGCAATAAAGCGAACAGAATCCTTGGCTTCAAATAAAGAACCATAAATAATAGAAGTCCTCAGGTTGTTCTTCAACTCTATATATCCTTGGTTAGGCCTCATCTAGATTATGCTGCACAGTTTTGGTCACCGTATTACAGAATGGATATAAATGCTCTGGAAAACGTACAAAGGAGGATGACTAAGTTGATCCCATGTATCAGAAATCTTGCCTATGAGGATAGACTGAGGGCCCTGAATCTGCACTCTCTAGAAAGGCGTAGAATTAGGGGGGATATGATTGAGGTGTATAAGTGGAAAACAGGAATAAATAAAGGGGATGTAAATAGCGTGCTAAAAATATCTAGTATTGACAGGACTCGCAGCAATGGCTTTAAGTTGGATAAATTCAGATTCAGGAAGGATATAGGAAAGCATTGGTTTGGTAATAGAGTTGTCGATGAGTGGAACAAACTCCCGAGTACAGTTATAGAGGCTAAAACGTTGTGTAGTTTTAAAAATAGGCTAGATAAATATATGAGTGGGTGCGGGTGGGTGTGAGTTGGTTCTGACTAGCTTGTGCTACTAGGTCAGATGCCGTGCTCCTTCCTTAAGTGAATGTAACCTGACCTGGATGGGTCGGGGCATTGGCTTAAGCCGGTGGGAGACTTGGAGCTGCCTCGCATGGGCCAGTAGGCCTGCTGCAGTGTTCCCTCTTTCTTATGTTCTTATGTTCTTATCAATGTCACATACAAGCCATGATCTAACATAATCTAATCTTTATTTACATTCACTACATAAAGTTTTAAACATTATTGTAAGATTTGTTGGGATTTTTAACCCGGAGGGTTAGCCACCCAGGATAACCCAAGAAAGTCATATTTCCATTGTGGTCCTTCAATCTTGTCCCCCAGGATGCAACCCACACCGTCAACTAACACCTACTACTGCTAGGTGAACAGGGACAGCAGGAGTAAGGAAATATGCCGGAGATCGAACCACGGACACCGAGTGTGTGAGGCGTCTCTGTTGCCTACCAGTGTGTGAGGCGAGAGTGTTGCCTACCAGTGTGAGGCGAGAGTGTTGCCTACCAGTGTGTGAGGCGAGAGTGTTGCCTACCAGTGTGAGGCGAGAGTGTTGCCTACCAGTGTGTGAGGCGAGAGTGTTGCCTACCAGTGTGAGGCGAGTGTTGCCTACCAGTGTGAGGCGAGTGTTGCCTACCAGTGTGAGGCGAGTGTTGCCTACCAGTGTGAGGCAGAGTGTTTCTACCAGTGTGAGGCGAGTGTTGCCTACCAGTGTGTGAGGCGAGAGTGTTGCCTACCAGTGTGTGAGGCGAGAGTGTTGCCTACCAGTGTGAGGCGAGAGTGTTGCCTACCAGTGTGAGGCGAGAGTGTTGCCTACCAGTGAGGAGTGTTGCCTACAGGTGGAGGCGAGAGTGTTGCCTACCAGTGTGAGGCGAGAGTGTTGCCTACCAGTGTGAGGCGAGAGTGTTGCCTACCAGTGTGAGGCGAGAGTGTTGCCTACCAGTGTGTGAGGCGAGAGTGTTGCCTACCAGTGTGAGGCGAGAGTGTTGCCTACCAGTGTGAGGCGAGAGTGTTGCCTACCAGTGTGTGAGGCGAGAGTGTTGCCTACCAGTGTGAGGCGAGAGTGTTGCCTACCAGTGTGAGGCGAGAGTGTTGCCTACCAGTGTGAGGCGAGAGTGTTGCCTACCAGTGTGAGGCGGAGTGTTGCCTACCAGTGTGTGAGGCGAAATGTTGCCTACCAGTGTGAGGCGAGAGTGTTGCCTACCAGTGTGAGGCGAGTGTTGCCTACCAGTGGAGGAGGTTGCTACATGTGAGGCGAGAGTGTTGCCTACCAGTGTGAGGCAGAGTGTTGCCTACCAGTGTGAGGCGAGATGTTGCCTACCATTGTGTGAGGAGAGTGTTGCCTACCAGTGTGTGAGGCGAGAGTGTTGCCTACCAGTGTGAGGCGAGAGTTGCCTACCATTGTGTGAGGAGAGTGTTGCCTACCAGTGTGTGAGGCGAGAGTGTTGCCTACCATTGTGTGAGGAGAGTGTTGCCTACCAGTGTGAGGCAGAGTGTTGCCTACCATTGTGTGAGGAGAGTGTTGCCTACCAGTGTGTGAGGCAGAGTGTTGCCTACCATTGTGTGAGGAGAGTGTTGCCTACCAGTGTGAGGCGAGAGTGTTGCCTACCATTGTGTGAGGCGAGTGTTGCCTACCATTGTGTGAGGAGAGTGTTGCCTACCAGTGTGTGAGGCGAGAGTGTTGCCTACCAGTGTGAGGCGAGAGTGTTGCCTACCAGTGTGAGGCGAGTGTTGCCTACCAGTGTGAGGCGAGTGTTGCCTACCAGTGTGTGAGGCGAGTGTTGCCTACCAGTGTGAGGCGAGAGTGTTGCCTACCAGTGTGTGAGGCGAGTGTTGCCTACCATTGTGTGAGGCGAGTGTTGCCTACCATTGTGTGAGGAGAGTGTTGCCTACCAGGGTGTGAGGCGAGTGTTGCCTACCATTGTGTGAGGCGAGTGTTGCCTACCAGGGTGTGAGGAGAGTGTTGCCTACTATTGTGTGAGGCGAGTGTTGTCTACCAGTGTGTGAGGCGAGTGTTGCCTACCAGTGTGTGAGGCGAGTGTTGCCTACAATTGTGTGAGGCGAGAGTGTTGTCTACCATTGTGTGAGGAGAGTGTTGCCTACCAGGGTGTGAGGCGAGTGTTGCCTACTATTTTGTGAGGCGAGTGTTGTCTACTGTGTGAGGAGAGTGTTGCCTACCATTGTGTGAGGAGAGTGTTGCCTACCAGTGGTGTGAGGGAGTGTTGCCTACCATGTGTGAGGCGAGTGTTGCTACCATTGTGTGAGGAGAGTGTTGCCTACCATTGTGTGAGGAGAGTGTTGCCTACCAGTGTGTGAGGAGAGTGTTGCCTACCATTGTGTGAGGAGAGTGTTGCCTACCAGGGTGTGAGGCGAGTGTTGCCTACTATTGTGTGAGGCGAGTGTTGTCTACCATTGTGTGAGGAGAGTGTT
The DNA here is from genome assembly GCA_009830355.1 of Cherax destructor. NCBI lineage: Eukaryota > Metazoa > Arthropoda > Malacostraca > Decapoda > Parastacidae > Cherax > Cherax destructor. Next base: position 162,161 of record WNWK01002233.1, read on the forward strand.
GCCTACCAGGGTGTGAGGCGAGTGTTGCCTACTATTGTGTGAGGCGAGTGTTGCCTACCATTGTGTGAGGAGAGTGTTGCCTACCATTGTGTGAGGAGAGTGTTGCCTACCAGGGTGTGAGGCGAGTGTTGCCTACTATTGTGTGAGGCGAGTGTTGTCTACCAGTGTGTGAGGCGAGAGTGTTGTCTACCAGTGTGTGAGGCGAGAGTGTTGCCTACCAGGTGGACGAAGTGTTGCCTACCAGTGTGGACGAGTGTTGCCTACAAGGCAGCGAGAGTGTTGCACCAGTGTGTGAGGCGAGGTGTTGTCTGACCAGGATCCTACACAGGTTGAGCTGACAGAGGCAACTGGAGTTATCACACAAGGCCTGGAAACGGTGAGAGAGTCGTGAGGAGGGAGGGAGGGAAGATGGAGTAAGGTGCGGAGAGCAGGGAGTGTTGGGAACAACACTGGGTTTGTCGAAAACGGAGGCCATGTTGTGAAAGGAGGGGGATAGATTTTTAATTGTCGTCATTAACTTTTATCCAACAACAATACTTCCGGAAAACAGGTGCAAGTGTTGTCTGACACAACACTGGAGTGTTGTCTGACACAACACTGGAGTGTTGTCTGACACAACACTGGAGTGTTGTCTGACACAACACTGGAGTGTTGTCTGACACAACACTGGAGTGTTGTCTGACACAACACTGGAGTGTTGTCTCACACAACACTGGAGTGTTGTCTCACACAACACTGGAGTGTTGTCTCACACAACACTGGAGTGTTGTCTCACACAACACTGGAGTGTTGTCTGACAAAACACTGGAGTGTTGTCTGACACAACACTGGAGTGTTGTCTGACACAACACTGCAGTGTTGTCTGAAACAAAACTGGAGTGTTGTCTGACACAACACTGGAGTGTTGTCTGACACAACACTAGAGTGTTGTCTGACACAACACTGGAGTGTTGTCTGACAAAACACTGGAGTGTTGTTTGACACAACACTGGAGTGTTGCCTGACACAACACTGCAGTGTTGTCTGAAACAAAACTGGAGTGTTGTCTGACACAACACTGGAGTGTTGTCTGACACAACACTGGAGTGTTGTCTGACACAACACTGGAGTGTTGTCTGACACAACACTGGAGTGTTGTCTGACACAGAATATGCCATTTTAAAACGACCAAAGTTTTCCTTGGATGTGACCCACAATAGTGGGATGTGACCCACAATAGTGGGATGTGACCCACAATAGTGGGATGTGACCCACAATAGTGGGATGTGACCCACAATAGTGGGATGTGACCCACAATAGTGGGATGTGACCCACAATAGTGGGCTAACACACGGGTACCCATTTGTTTTGTTAGGTGTGCAAGGGGCAGCAAGAAATGTTTGGAAACTTGCCCAAATGTTTCTTTTTGCCAGGGAATCGAACCTGGGACCTTGCAATTGTGAGTCGAATGTTCTCACCAGTGAGCTACACTGCACCCAGGGAATGAATAGAGAAACTGGAATAGAGGGTGGTGAGGATGGATGGATGGTAGTGTGGGAGTATGGATGGATGGTAGTGTGAAGGAAGGATGGATGGATGGTAGTGTGAAGGGAGGATGGATGGTAGTGTGAAGGAAGGATGGATGGTAGTGTGAAGGAAGGATGGATGGTAGTGTGAAGGGAGGATGGATGGTAGTGTGAAGGAAGGATGGATGGTAGTGTGAAGGAAGGATGGATGGTAGTGTGAAGGAAGGATGGATGGATGGTAGTGTGAAGGGAGGATGGATAGTAGTGTGAAGGAAGGATGGATGGTAGTGTGAAGGGAGGATGGATGGATGGTAGTGAAAAGAGGATGGATGGTAGTGTGAAGGAGGATGGATGGATTGTGTGAAGGGAGGATGGATGGATGGTAGTGTGAAGGAAGGATGGATGGATGGTAGTGTGAAGGGAGGATGGATGGATGGTAGTGTGAAGGAGGATGGATGGTAGTGTGAAGGAAGGATGGATGGTAGTGTGAAGGGAGGATGGATGGATGGTAGTGAAAAGAGGATGGATGGTAGTGTGAAGGGAGGATGGATGGATGGTAGTGTGAAGGGAGGATGGATGGATGGTAGTGTGAAGGGAGGATGGATGGATGGTAGTGTGAAGGAAGGATGGATGGATGGTAGTGTGAAGGGAGGATGGATGGATGGTAGTGTGAAGGAAGGATGGATGGATGGTAGTGTGAAGGGAGGATGGATGGATGGTAGTGTGAAGGGAAGATGGATGGATGGTAGTGTGAAGGAAGGATGGATGGATGGTAGTGGAAAGAGGATAGATGGATGTAGTGTGAAGGAAGGATGGATGGTAGTGTGAAGGAGGATGGATGGATGGTAGTGGAAGGGAGGATGGATGGATGGTAGTGGAAGGAAGGATGGATGGATGGTAGTGAAGGAGGATGGATGGATGGTAGTGAAGGAAGATGGATGGATGGTAGTGTGAAGGGAGGATGGATTGGGGGGTGGTAGGGGAAAAGAGGATGGATGGTAGTGTGAAGGGAGGATAGATGGATGGTAGTGTGAAGGGAGGATGGATGGTAGTGTGAAGGGAGGATGGATGGATGGTAGTGTGAAGGAAGGATGGATGGATGGTAGTGTGAAGGGAGGATGGATGGATGGTAGTGTGAAGGGAGGATGGATGGATGGTAGTGTGAAGGGAGGATGGATGGATGGTAGTGTGAAGAGAGGATGGATGGATGGTAGTGTGAAGGGAGGATGGAATGATGGAGGGGAAGGAAGGGAGGATAGATGGATGGTAGTGTGAAAGAAGGATGGATGGATGGTAGTGTGAAGAGAGGATGGATGGATGGTAGTGTGAAGGAGGATAGATGGATGGTGTGTGAAGGAGGATGGATGGATGGTAGTGAAGAGAGGATGGATGGATGGTAGTGTAAGGGAGGATGGAAGATGGAGGGGAAGGAAGGGATAGATGGATGGTGGAAGGAAGGATGGATGATGGTGTGAAGGAGGATGGATGGTAGTGAAGGGGGATGGATGGATGGTAGTGTGAAGGAGGATGGATGGTAGTGTGAAGGAGGATCGATGGATGGTAGTGAAGGGAGGATGGATGGTAGTGTGAAGGGATGAGGATGGATGGTAGGAAGGAGGATGATGGATAGTAGTGAAGGAGGATGGATGGTAGTGTGAAGGAGGATGGATGGATGGTAGTGTGAAGGAGGATGGATGGATGGTAGTGAAGGGAGGATGGATGGATGGTAAGTGAAGGGAGGATGGATGGATAGAGGTGAAGGAGGATAGATGGATGGTAGTGGAAGAGGATGGATGGTAGTGAAGGAGGATGGATGGATGGTAGGTGAAGGGAGGATGGATGGATGGTAGTGAATAGAGGATGGATGGTAGTGTGAAGGGAGGATAGATGGATGGTAGTGTGAAGGAAGGATGGATGGATGGTAGTGTGAAGGGAGGATAGATGGATGGTAGTGTGAAGGAAGGATGGATGGATGGTAGTGTGAAGGGAGGATGGATTGATGGAGGGGAAGGAAGGGAGGATGGATGGATGGTAGTGTGAAGGGAGGATGGATGGATGGTAGTGTGAAGGGAGGATAGATGGATGGTAGTGTGAAGGGAGGATAGATGGATGGTAGTGTGAATGGAGGATGGATGGATGGTAGTGAAAAGAGGATGGATGGTAGTGTGAAGGAAGGATGGATGGATGGTAGTGTGAAGGGAGGATGGATTGATGGAGGGGAAGGGAGGATGGAGGGATGGAGGGGAAAGGAGGATGGATGGATGGAGGGGAAGGGAGGATGGATGGATGGAGAGGAAGGAAGGGAGGATGGAGGGATGGAGGGGAAAGGAGGATGGATGGATGGAGGGGAAGGGAGGATGGATGGATGAGGGAAGGGAGGATGGAGGGATGGAGGGGAAGGAAGGGAGGATGGATGGAAGGAGGGTATTGAGGATGGATGGATGGAGGGGAAGGATGGATGGATGGATGAGGGAAGGAAGGGAGGATGGATGGATGGAGGATTGAGGATAGGATGGAGGGGAAGGAGGATGGATGGATGGAGGGAAGGGAGGATGATGGATGGGGGAAGGGAGGATGGATGGATGGAGGGGAAGGGGATGGATGGATGGAGGGAAGGAGGATGGATGGATGGAGGGAAGGAGGATGATGGATGGAGGGGAAGGGAGGATGGATGGATGGAGGGGAAGGGAGGATGGATGGATGGAGGGGAAGGGAGGATGGATGGATGGAGGGGAAGGGAGGATGGATGGATGGAGGGGAAAGGAGGATGGATGGATGGAGGGGAAGGGAGGATGGATGGATGGAGGGGAAGGGAGGATGGATGGATGGAGGGGAAAGGAGGATGGATGGATGGAGGGGAAGGGAGGATGGATGGATGGAGGGGAAGGGAGGATGGATGGATGGAGGGGAAAGGAGGATGGATGGATGGAGGGGAAGGGAGGATGGATGGATGGAGGGGAAAGGAGGATGGAGGGATGGAGGGGAAGGAGTTGAATACAAAGAATAACTCGGGAACTTCCACAATAACAAAAAAAAAAATTTCCAGGTAATATTACCGGTTTCTTCCAACCCTCCCTTCCTACCTACCTCCCTCCCTCCCTCCCTTCCTACCTACCTCCCTCCCTCCCTCCCTTCCTACTCTACCTCCCTCCCTCCCTCCCTTCCTACCTACCTCCCTCCCTCCCTCCCTTCCTACCTACCTCCCTCCCTCCCTCCCTTCCTACCTACCTCCCTCCCTCCCTCCCTTCCTACCTACCTCCCTCCCTCCCTCCCTTCCTACCTACCTCCCTCCATCCCTCCCTTCCTACCTACCTCCCTCCCTCCCTCCCTTCCTACCTACCTCCCTCCCTCTCCCTTCCTACCTCCCTCCCTCCCTCCCTCCCTTCCTACCTACTCCCTCCCTCCCTCTCTTCCTTCCTTCCTACCCCCCCTCCTCCCTTCCTTCCTACCTACCTCCTCCCTCCCTTCCTTCCTACCTACCTCCCTCCCTCCCTTCCTACCTCCCTCTCCCTCCCTCCCTCCTTCCTACCTCCCTCCCTCCCTTCCTTCCTACCTACCTCCCTTCCTACCTCCCTCCCTCCCTCCCAAGTCAGCTAAATCTGGATTAACTAGAAATATTTTTGTTATACATGTGCGTCATACTGTATATATACGCACATTATATATATATATATATATATATATATATATATATATATATATATATATATATATATATATATATATATATATATAATGTGGCGTTAAGCCGAATCGTTGAGTTTGACCTATTTGGTAAGGGTGCATTTTGGCGAATAAGCCATGCCTCCCTTCACCCACGTTTTCCCCGCTGTTGCTACCCCATGCCCACGATGCCACCAAAGCCACAAGGTGTGCCGGGTTCCCAGTGTAGAAACTTGTTTGGACTGCCCCCTTGTAAGCTGCACTCTGGGCAAGCACTGTTGACACCGACACTCTGAGACACTTCTCTCAGACTTACAAGTGGCTATGGTACAAATTTCTAGCTGATTGCAGTACTATGTCTAGCCCTTGTACAATGTCATATGGACTATGCTTGCTCTGCCTTGACAAAAAAACTGAAAGATAAGCTGCAAATCACCCAGAACAAAATGGTAAGATTCATCCTGGACCTGGGACCAAGAGAGCATGTAGGCCAGGATGAATTACAACAATTGGATATGCTGAATATTGAAGACAGAGTAAAACAACTTAAATTGAATCAAGTTTATAAAATTGCTCACAGTGTCCAGAATATCTTGGTGCCAATTTTGTCAAGGCTGGGAACCAAAGCAGTCATAGTACTAGGGGGAGAGAGCACAACTTTGTAGTACCCACAGTCAGTGGCCAGGCTTCAAACACCTTTTATTGTACAGCAATAAAGGAATGGAACAGACTGCCTGCACATGTCAAAGCCAGTCATAGCATGAGCCAGTTCAAGAAGAGAGCCAAAAGGTACCTAATGAATGTAGCGACAGAAAGGTACCTAATGAATGTAGCGACAGAAAGGGAGGAGAATGATTTTTTATTTTTTTTAGCTAACATACATGTAAATGTAAATAACTCTTTTTACCTTATTCCTAGTATTTATTCTTTATAGTATAAAAACATATATCTCCTACAGTGTATAATATTAAGGTATTAAATGGACCCAAATGGAAATAAGTCACTGTCTGACTTTTTTGGGTTATCCTGGAGGGTTTTCTACACATATGCTGCTATGTATGATGATCTATGTAACTGTATTTGTGTAAACCTGAATATACTTACTTACTAACCACCGTGACTTCACCTCTACAGAGAACCTAAAATCTGTAATCAAATTAACATCCACCAAGACGCTGACACACATCAACAAAGCAGCTCGCCCTCAAGCTGCTACCAAATTCACTGACCTCTTAAAGAAAGTCAACGATGCCTATGAAATCAATGGATCCTGGCACAATCTACTGCATTTTGGCAATGCCTGTCTGGATGTCCCACCCAGGCGGAACAAGTCCCTGACAACATCTGTTATTAGGGCATTAAATGCATTCTCTTGAGATGACAACCTCATCCGCCTTCCCTCTAGGGCGACAAACACCCGCCGGGGAAATGCCAACAACAGAACATCTGATGTATCCAAAATCAGAGCTTAATTTAGCAAAAAAAAAATAGAAGAGGGCAATACTACTGGAGCACTGAGGCTTATAACCAGTGAGGATACCATCGCCCCTAAGGGCGTCATTACAGCACAAACTCTGAAGGAAAAACATCCACCCAGAGCTCCCAATACCAACTCTGACCTCCCTGACAGTGCAGCAGGTGAAGAACATTTAACCCTACAGGACGCTGATGTGCATAAAACAGCCATGTCATTACCACAGGGCTCAGCAGGGATGTTTCACCGGTTTAAGACCACATCATTTAAAACAAATGCTCAATCCAGCATTCGGGTATGTTTCAGAGAGGTTGCTGTCTGAACTCACCAAATTTTCCAATGTGTGCCTGGCTGCCGGTGTCCTGGAGGCCATTAGGCCATTCTTCTTTGGTGCCTCACTGTGCGCCCTCCGGAAAAAGGATGAAGGAATCAGGCCCACTGCAGTGGGCAACACCCTTCGGCGCCTCGTCGCCAAGGCTGCAGTAAGAATGACGATTCAAGAGGCTGCCGCAATGCTGAAACCAACACAGCTCGGTTTTGGTGTTCAACAAGGCTGTGAAGCAGGTGCCCAGCAGCACGAGTATACATCAATAACATGTCCAATGAAAAAGCCTTGATCAAACTAGACTTTGCCAACGCATTCAACTTAGAAGGGATGCTGCTCTCCAAGCAGTTTCTAGACACTTCCCTTCCCTCTAACCTTTCATACAATCGTGTTATAGTAGGACTTCTAAACTACTGTTTGGGAACCATGAAAGTGACTCGTGCGAGGGTGTACAACAGGGGGACCCTCTAGCCCCTTTTCTTTTCTGCCTGGCCATCAAGGACGTCACAGAAACATTGTCCAGTGAACTCAATATCTGGGTCTTAGATGATGGTACCCTGGCTGGTACTACAGAATCTCTTATAGAAGACATCAGAAAAATAAAGGACATTGGCGAGAGACTGGGCCTATCTTTAAACCCCACCAAATGTGAAATAGTTTCTACTAATCGACAGATAATTGGGGATATTAGTGTTGTTTTACCAGGAGCACGAGCCATCGATCCAGCCACTAGCACTCTCCTTGGTGTTCCTCTTGGGTCCAATGCTATTGATCTAATAACCCAAGAATCTCTCCTGGTGTGTTACGTGTAATAACCCAAGAATCTCTACTGGTGTGTTACGTGTAATAACCCAAGAATCTCTCCTGGTGTGTTACGTGTAATAACCTGAGAATCTCTCTTGATGTGTTACGTGTAATAACCTGAGAATCTCTCCTGGTGTGTTACGTGTAATAACCTGAGAATCTCTCCTGGTGTGTTACGTGTAATAACCTGAGAATCTCTCCTGATGTGTTACGTGTAATAACCCAAGAATCTCTCCTGATGTGTTACGTGTAATAACCTGAGAATCTCTCCTGATGTGTTACGTGTAATAACCCAAGAATCTCTCCTGGTGTGTTACGTGTAATAACCCAACAATCTCTCCTGATGTGTTACGTGTAATCGGAGAATCTCTCCTGATCAGAAGTCAGTGACTGATTTTACTGGGTTAAACTAGGTTAAATCTATATAAATATTACATTATGCAAATTTGAATCTGCGTGCCCTCAAGGCCATTGTAGCGATTTTGTATGCCTTGTATCCAAAGCCTAAAGAAAAAGTTACTAAACCTTAATAGATGGTTAATCTTAGAGTAAAACTTGGATTGGTTTTAACCCGTGTAGGTCCCAAATTGTCATTTTTATTGAAGAAATTGGGAACAATGAAATACTGGTTTTGAAAATATAATTTGAGAGTTCCTCATCTGAATGACGTCAAACCTTCATCCCGGTAACTTGATAATGCAACTTCTGAGCGGTTTCAAACTTAAGTGTTTTATGAGATATTGATCAATGTGAGATTACTACAGAATGTCTCTTCAGCTAGGCTTTAAATTTTAAAAATTGATTTTTTTATGGAAACATTTAATTTGTGTTGGTTTATATAAATCCTAATTTGTCAACTTGTGAATGCATCTTTCCACTAAAAATCTTCAACACTAAGTTGTGTGAAGGATGGGGGTGGAGGGGGGGGGGGAGAATAAAGGCGAGTGGAGTAAAGATGTACTTGATGTGTGAGGTGACAGCAGGTCTGTCTGCTCACTACACCTCTTGTGTGGTGACAGCAGGTCTGTCTGCTCACTACACCTCTTGTGTGGTGACAGCAGGTCTGTCTGCTCACTACACCTCTTGTGTGGTGACAGCAGGTCTGTCTGCTCACTACACCTCTTGTGTGGTGACGGTAGGTCTGTCTGCTCACTACACCTCTTGTGTGGTGACAGCAGGTCTGTCTGCTCACTACACCTCTTGTGTGGTGACGGTAGGTCTGTCTGCTCACTACACCTCTTGTGTGGTGACAGCAGGTCTGTCTGCTCACTACACCTCTTGTGTGGTGACGGTAGGTCTGTCTGCTCACTACACCTCTTGTGTGGTGACGGTAGGTCTGTCTGCTCACTACACCTCTTGTGTGGTGACAGCAGGTCTGTCTGCTCACTACACCTCTTGTGTGGTGACAGCAGGTCTGTCTGCTCACTACACCTCTTGTGTGGTGACAGCAGGTCTGTCTGCTCACTACACCTCTTGTGTGGTGACAGCAGGTCTGTCTGCTCACTACACCTCTTGTGTGGTGACGGTAGGTCTGTCTGCTCACTACACCTTTTGTGTGGTGACAGCAGGTCTGTCTGCTCACTACACCTCTTGTGTGGTGACGGTAGGTCTGTCTGCTCACTACACCTCTTGTGTGGTGACAGCAGGTCTGTCTGCTCACTACACCTCTTGTGTGGTGACAGCAGGTCTGTCTGCTCACTACACCTCTTGTGTGGTGACAGCAGGTCTGTCTGCTCACTACACCTCTTGTGTGGTGACGGTAGGTCTGTCTGCTCACTACACCTTTTGTGTGGTGACAGCAGGTCTGTCTGCTCACTACACCTCTTGTGTATTGACGGTAGGTCTGTCTGCTCACTACACCTCTTGTGTGGTGACAGCAGGTCTGTCTGCTCACTACACCTCTTGTGTGGTGACAGCAGGTCTGTCTGCTCACTACACCTCTTGTGTGGTGACAGCAGGTCTGTCTGCTCACTACACCTCTTGTGTGGTGACGGTAGGTCTGTCTGCTCACTACACCTTTTGTGTGGTGACAGCAGGTCTGTCTGCTCACTACACCTCTTGTGTGGTGACAGCAGGTCTGTCTGCTCACTACACCTCTTGTGTGGTGACGGTAGGTCTGTCTGCTCACTACACCTCTTGTGTGGTGACGGTAGGTCTGTCTGCTCACTACACCTTTTGTGTGGTGACGGTAGGTCTGTCTGCTCACTACACCTCTTGTGTGGTGACGGTAGGTCTGTCTGCTCACTACACCTCTTGTGTGGTGACGGTAGGTCTGTCTGCTCACTACACCTCTTGTGTGTGGTGACGGTAGGTCTGTCTGCTCACTACACCTCTTGTGTGGTGACGGTAGGTCTGTCTGCTCACTACACCTCTTGTGTGGTGACGGTAGGTCTGTCTGCTCACTACACCTCTTGTGTGGTGACAGCAGGTCTGTCTGCTCACTACACCTCTTGTGTGGTGACGGTAGGTCTGTCTGCTCACTACACCTCTTGTGTGGTGACAGCAGGTCTGTCTGCTCACTACACCTCTTGTGTGGTGACGGTAGGTCTGTCTGCTCACTACACCTCTTGTGTGTGTGGTGACGGTAGGTCTGTCTGCTCACTACACCTCTTGTGTGTGTGGTGACGGTAGGTCTGTCTGCTCACTACACCTCTTGTGTGTGGTGACGGTAGGTCTGTCTGCTCACTACACCTCTTGTGTGGTGACGGTAGGTCTGTCTGCTCACTACACCTCTTGTGTGTGGTGACGGTAGGTCTGTCTGCTCACTACACCTCTTGTGTGTGGTGACGGTAGGTCTGTCTGCTCACTACACCTCTTGTGTGTGGTGACGGTAGGTCTGTCTGCTCACTACACCTTTTGTGTGTGTGGTGACGGTAGGTCTGTCTGCTCACTACACCTCTTGTGTGTGGTGACGGTAGGTCTGTCTGCTCACTACACCTCTTGTGTGTGTGGTGACGGTAGGTCTGTCTGCTCACTACACCTCTTGTGTGTGTGGTGACGGTAGGTCTGTCTGCTCACTACACCTTTTGTGTGTGTGGTGACGGTAGGTCTGTCTGCTCACTACACCTCGTGTGTGGTGACGGTAGGTCTGTCTGCTCACTACACCTCTTGTGTGGTGACGGTAGGTCTGTCTGCTCACTACACCTCTTGTGTGGTGACGGTAGGTCTGTCTGCTCACTACACCTCTTGTGTGGTGACGGTAGGTCTGTCTGCTCACTACACCTCTTGTGTGGTGACGGTAGGTCTGTCTGCTCACTACACCTCTTGTGTGGTGACGGTAGGTCTGTCTGCTCACTACACCTCTTGTGTGGTGACGGTAGGTCTGTCTGCTCACTACACCTCTTGTGTGGTGACGGTAGGTCTGTCTGCTCACTACACCTCTTGTGTGGTGACGGTAGGTCTGTCTGCTCACTACACCTCTTGTGTGTGGTGACGGTAGGTCTGTCTGCTCACTACACCTCTTGTGTGGTGACGGTAGGTCTGTCTGCTCACTACACCTCATGTGTGGTGACGGTAGGTCTGTCTGCTCACTACACCTCATGTGTGGTGACGGTAGGTCTGTCTGCTCACTACACCTCTTGTGTGGTGACGGTAGGTCTGTCTGCTCACTACACCTCTTGTGTGGTGACGGTAGGTCTGTCTGCTCACTACACCTCATGTGTGGTGACGGTAGGTCTGTCTGCTCACTACACCTCATGTGTGGTGACGGTACGTCTGTCTCCTCACTACACCTCTAAAATATAACTACGCTGGTACATTTTGATTTCTCCAAAACTCTTACCTAACCTAAAAGACCTTCATCAAGGACCACAATGGAAATAAGTCACTTTTAACTTTTTTTTTTTTTTTTTGGTTACCCTGATGGGTAATTTACACTATGTATGATAATGTGTACCTGTGCTTAAATAAACTTACTTAATCAGTCCCGAAATGCCTAGCCATGCTATGCATGATAGCCCTCTTTGTAATTAGTATCCTATAATATGTAAATCACACATTGTAAAAAATATTTCATATGTAAACCCCACATTGTAAACAATATTTCATATGTAAACCCCACATTGTAAACAATATTTCATATGTAAACCCCACATTGTAATCTTTACAGAGAAATAAACATTTGTATTTGTATACAAGGTTTTGTCAAGCAGGTGAAATGTACTAATAAAGGCCTTCTGGTGTATATGTTTTTACCACTTGTCAACTACACAATACTTCAACTTACATTCAACCATTAACAACTACACAATACTTCAATTTAACTTACATTCAGTCATTAACAACTACACAATACTTCAATTTAACTTACATTCAGTCATTAACGCCAAAGATTACCTGGTACCCTGGTAAGTAGTGTAATTTAATATAACCTTGACATGTTGTAGTATTGTTATAAATGTTAAGTGAGAGTACAGAGGGTCAAGTTACTAACCTGAAGCAGTGAGCACCAAGAGTACAGAATACACCACAGATGGTCCAGACATAGAGTGCAGCAGCTGGTGAACCAGCATAGTGTAGTACTCCACCTGGCGACACAAACACACCAGAACCTATGATGGAACCCACGATAATTGATATACCGTTGATCAGTGTTACCTTCCTCCTCAACACTACTCTTCCCACTTCACTCTCAGCTACCTCCATATTTACTACTCTTCTCTTCTTATTTCTCTTTCTTGCTGCTCTCAAGCTTCTTCCTTCTTGCTCTTTATAACTCAACTTTCTTCTTATCTCTCTTCCTGCTGTTAAGCTTCCTTCTTGCTTTTTATGACTAAGCTTTCTTCTCTTCCTGTCTTCTCCCAAGCTTCCTTATTTCTCTATAACTTTCTTCTTGTCTTCTCTCCAACTTTCTTCTTGTTCTTTATTGAGGAAACTGCTTGTTATACCTGGATGATGTTCTTCTGGCTGATAGTTCACAGTCGCTGTCAGTTAACAGCCTCAAATACGCAGTATTTTTTGTTTGATATAATTATTGGAGGAGGAGGTGTGTAGGAGACAGCGAGGAGCCTTGTTCAACACCACTCAGTTCCTACCAGGAGGTGTGTAGGAGACAGCGAGGAGCCTTGTTCAACACCACGTTCCCACCAGGAGGTGTAGAGACGAGCTTGTTAACACCCTCAGTCTCCAGGAGGTGTGTAGGAGACAGCGAGGAGCCTTGTTCAACACCACTCAGTTCCTACCAGGAGGTGTGTAGGAGACAGCGAGGAGCCTTGTTCAACACCACTCAGTTCCTACCAGGAGGTGTGTAGGAGACAGCGAGGAGCCTTGTTCAACACCACTCAGTTCCTACCAGGAGGTGTGTAGGAGACAGCGAGGAGCCTTGTTCAACACCACTCAGTATTCCTTCCAGTAGATCTCTGGCAGATGATCTTAGTCTCACACGACTACAAGTGCTGCAATGTTTCCGCAGTTCCAAGAACTTGATGTCAACTGCAAAATAAACAATGAACTTAAAAGCAAAACTTTCAAGTCCAGAATGTTGGTGCTAGGTGTTGGTGACCTTAGTCTGAAGGAAAATTAAATCTTGTATCAGTACGACAAAGTCCGTCATTTTTCCATGAACTTAACGCAATACCTCAGCAACCTAGCAAGAGCTTGAAAGTCGTGATCTAGAGCAGTGAGATGAGAACACACATCCCTACGACTGCTCCAGGGATACTGACCGCTGCAGCCGCCGCCAAAACGTTTTATCTCACAGTGGGAAAAGTTGTTTTACGGCAGTTGATGCCGACTCAGGATTCTTGATCCATGGAACTGGAATTATCTGTTTTGAACTGAACAGGACTATCTTCCATTCCCCAGGCAGCGAATGACCCCTATGGGTTGAGCGCTCCCTCCTCACGCCATGAATACAATAGCGTAGTCTGGCGGCGCCACTGTCAAACGTAAAAAAATCTTATTGTTAGAGTTTATTGGATTATTCATGATTAAATTCCACACAAACTCTACATAAACTCTACATAATTCTACGTACATTATTGGACAACTTAAAAAAGATGTATGAAGCTCTCTTCCAGTAAGACTGTTTAGGGTTATCCTGGCTACACTACATACTATGTTGCTATATGTAACTATTTATGGGGACCTCAATAAACTGACTTACTGACTGACTTACTTACTGACTTACTTACTGACTTACTTACTGACTGACTTACTGACTTACTGACTGACTTACTTACTGACTTACTGACTTACTGACTGACTTACTGACTTACTGACTGACTTACTTACTGACTTACTTACTGACTTACTGACTGACTTACTTACTGACTGACTTACTGACTTACTGACTGACTTACTGACTTACTGACTGACTTACTGACTTACTTACTGACTTACTTACTGACTTACTGACTGACTTACTTACTGACTGACTTACTGACTGACTTTCTTACTGACTTACTGACTTACTGACTGACTGACTTACTTACTGACTTACTGACTGACTTACTTACTGACTTACTGACTGACTTACTTACTGACTTACTTACTTACTGACTTACTGACTGACTTACTTACTAACTTACTTACTGACTTACTGACTGACTTACTGACTGACTTACTGACTTACTTACTTACTGACTTACTTACTGACTGACTTACTGACTGACTTACTTACTGACTTACTTACTGACTTACTGACTGACTTACTTACTGACTTACTGACTTACTGACTTACTGACTTACTTTTACTTTCATACTTACTTACTTACTTACTGACTGACTTACTGACTGACTGACTTACTGACTGACTTACTTACTGACTTACTTACTGACTTACTTACTTACTTACTTTCATACTTACTTACTTACTTACTTACTTACTGACTTACTTACTGACTTACTTACTTACTGACTTACTTACTTACTTACTTACTTACTTACTTACTTACTTGCTGACTTACTGACTGACTGACTGACTGACTTACTTATTTACTGACATACTTACTGACTTACTGACTTACTTACTTACTTACTTACTTACTTGCTGACTTACTGACTGACTGACTGACTTACTTACTTACTTACTGACTGACTGACTGACTTACTTACTTACTTACTTACTTACTTACTTACTTAAGCTTAAATAAAAGCTAACAAGTCTAGATATTTCCGTTCGTTTATTATGAATAAAAATAATTTGATATTTAAAATATTTATATTTCATTTATATCAATATCATTCAGCAGTATCATTCAGCAGTATCATTCATCAGTATCATTCATCAGTATCATTCATCAGTATCATTCATCAGTATCATTCATCAGTATCATTCATCAGTATCATTCATCAGTATAATTCATCAGTATCATTCATCAGTATCATTCATCAGTATTCAGCGTATCTCATCAGTATTCATCGTATCATTCAGCAGTATCATTCATCAGTATAATTCATCAGTATCATTCAGCAGTATCATTCATCAGTATCATTCATCAGTATAATTCAGCAGTATCATTCATCAGTATCATTCATCAGTATCATTCATCAGTATCATTCATCAGTATCATTCAGCAGTATCATTCATCAGTATCATTCATCAGTATCATTCAGCAGTATCATTCAGCAGTATCATTCATCAGTATCATTCATCAGTATCATTCAGCAGTATCATTCATCAGTATCATTCATCAGTATCATTCATCAGTATCATTCAGCAGTATCATTCAGCAGTATCATTCATCAGTATCATTCAGCAGTATCATTCATCAGTATCATTCATCAGTATCATTCATCAGTATCATTCAGCAGTATCATTCATCAGTATCATTTCGTATATTTAGTATCATTCAGCAGTATCATTCAGCAGTATCATTCATCAGTATCATTCAGCAGTATCATTCATCAGTATCATTCAAGTATCTTATAGTATCATTCATCAGTATCATTCATCAGTATCATTCATCAGTATCATTCAGCAGTATCATTCAGCAGTATAATTCATCAGTATCATTCAGCAGTATCATTCAGCAGTATCATTCAGCAGTATCATTCATCAGTATCATTCATCAGTATCATTCAGCAGTATCATTCAGCAGTATCATTCATCAGTATCATTCATCAGTATCATTCATCAGTATCATTCAGCAGTATCATTCAGCAGTATCATTCATCAGTATCATTCATCAGTATCATTCAGCAGTATCATTCATCAGTATCATTCAGCAGTATCATTCACAGTATCATTCACAGTATCATTCATCAGTATCATTCAGCAGTATCATTCAAGTATATTCACATATTACAGTATCATTCACAGTATCATTCATCAGTATCATTCATCAGTATCATTCAGCAGTATCATTCACAGTATCATTCACAGTATCATTATAGCATTCATCAGTATCATTCACAGTATCATTCAGCAGTATCATTCACAGTATCATTCACATCAAGTATCATTCAGCAGTATCATTCACAGTATCATTCAGCAGTATCATTCAGCAGTATCATTCACAGTATCATTCATCAGTATCATTCACAGTATCATTCATCAGTATCATTCAGCAGTATCATTCAGCAGTATCATTCAGCAGTATCATTCATCAGTATCATTCACAGTATCATTCATCAGTATCATTCAGCAGTATCATTCATCAGTATCATCTCAGCAGTATCATTCACAGTATCATTCACAGTATCATTCATCAGTATCATTCACAGTATCATTCATCAGTATCATTCATCAGTATCATGTCATCAGTATCATTCAGCAGTATCATTCAGCAGTATCATTCATCAGTATCATTCACAGTATCATTCAGCAGTATCATTCACAGTATCATTCTCATCGTATCATTACTATACATTCAGCAGTATCATTCACAGTATCATTATCGACATCAGCAGTATCATTCACATATCATTCACAGTATCATTCATCAGTATCATTCAGCAGTATCATTCACAGTATCATTCATCAGTATCATTCACAGTATCATTCACAGTATCATTCATCAGTATCATTCACATTCATTCACAGTATCATTCACAGATCATTCCAGTATCATTCACAGTATCATCATTCATGTATCATTCACATATCATTCATCGTATCATTCATCAGTATCATTCATGCAGTATCATTCATCAGTATCATTCATCAGTATTCATTCACAGTATCTCACGTATCATTACAGCTATCATTCCACAGTATCATTCACAGTATCATTCATCAGTATCATTCAGCAGTATCATTCATCAGTATCATTCATCAGTATCATTCATCAGTATCATTCATCAGTATACATTCATCAGTATCATTCAGCAGTATCATTCATCAGTATACATCATTCATCAGTATCATTCATCAGTATCATTCACAGTATCATTCAGCAGTATCATTCATCAGTATCATTCATCAGTATCATTCATCAGTATCATTCAGCAGTATCATTCATACAGTATCATTCACAGTATCATTCACAGTATCATTCACAGTATCATTCAGCAGTATCATTCATCAGTATCATTCAGCAGTATCATTCAGCAGTATCATTCATCAGTATCATTCAGCAGTATCATTCACAGTATCATTCAAGTATCATTCATCAGTATCATTCACAGTATCATTCAGCAGTATCATTCACAGTATCATTCATCATGTATCATTCAGTCAGTATCATTCATCAGTATCATTCACAGTATCATTCATCAGTATCATTCACAGTATCTTATCAGTATATCATCAGTATCATTCAGCAGTATCATTCAGCAGTATCATCTCATCAGTATCATTCAGCAGTATCATTCATCAGTATCATTCATCAGTATCATTCAGCAGTATCATTCATCAGTATCATTCATCAGTATCATTCAGCAGTATCATTCACAGTATCATTCAGCAGTATCATTCAGCAGTATCATTCACAGTATCATTCAGCAGTATCATTCATCAGTATCATTAGCAGTATCATTCATCAGTATCATTCAGCAGTATCATTCACAGTATCATTCACAGTATATTCACAGTATCATTCAGCAGTATCATTCATCAGTATCATTCACAGTACATATCATACGTATCATCACGTACATTAGTATCATTCATCAGTAGTCATTCACAGTATCATTCACAGTATCATTCATCAGTATCATTCAGCAGTATCATTAGCAGTATCTTCACAGTACTCACATTCAGCAGTATCATTCAGCAGTATCATTCACAGTATCATTCACAGTATCATTCACAGTATCATTCACAGTACATATACTCATATCATTACAGTACATTCAGACACACGTATCATTCAGCAAAGTATCTACTACTCCAGCATCACGTATCATTCATCATACATTGAGATCCACAGTACTTCATCAGTATCATCTATCAGCATTCGGCATATATTCCTATCATTCGACTTCCGATCATTCATCAGTATCATTCATCGATCATTGACAGATCATTACAGTATCATTCAGCAGTACTATCTCCATGCAGTATCATTCATGCAGTATCATTCACAGTATCATTCACAGTATCATCACAGTATCATTCAGCAGTATCATTCACTATATCACATATCATTATCATTCATTCGCAGTATCATTCATCAGTATCATTCAGCAGTATCATTCATCAGTATCATTCAGCAGTATCATTCAGCAGTATCATTCATCAGTATCATTCAGCAGTATCATTCATCAGTATCATTCAGCAGTATCATTCAGCAGTATCATTCAGCAGTATCATTCAGCAGTATCATTCAGCAGTATCATTCATCAGTATCATTCAGCAGTATCATTCAGCAGTATCATTCAGCAGTATCATTCAGCAGTATCATTCAGCAGTATCATTCATCAGTATCATTCAGCAGTATCATTCAGCAGTATCATTCAGCAGTGTATGACTCATGTATAAAAATAATGAGCCACGCTGAGAAGAATGATTTCCCCGGAGAAGATATTGCGTCATGGTGAATGTGACAACACTACTGACTCCCTGACAACACTACTGACACCCTGACAACACTACTGACACCCTGACAACACTACTGACACCTGACAACACTCTGACTGACACACTACTGACACCCTGACAACACTACTGACTCCTTTACTACACTACTGACACCCTGACAACACTACTGACTCCCTTACTACACTACTGACACCCTGACAACACTACTGACTCCTTAACAACACTACTGACCCTGACAACACTACTGACTCCTGACAACACTACTGACTCCCTGACAACACTACTGACTCCCTGACAACACTACTGACTCCTGACAACACTACTGACTCCTGACAACACTACTGACTCCTGACAACATACTGACTCCTGACAACACTACTGACTCCTGACAAACATACTGATCCTGACAACATACTGACCCTGACAGCACTACTGACTCCCTGACAACACTACTGACACCCTGACAACACTACTGACTCCCTGACAACACTACTGACACCCTGACAACACTACTGACTCCCTGACAACACTACTGACACCCTGACAACACTACTGACTCCCTGACTACACTACTGACACCCTGACAACACTACTGACTCCTTAACAACACTACTGACACCCTGACAACACTACTGACTCCCTGACAACACTACTGACTCCCTAAAAACACTACTGACTCCCTGACAACACTACTGACTCCCTGACAACACTACTGACACCCTGACAAAACTAATGACTCCATGACAACACTACTAACACTCTGACAGCACTACTGACTCCCTGACAACACTACTGACTCCCTGACAACACTACTGACTCCCTGACAACACTACTGACTCCCTGACAACACTACTGACTCCCTGACAACACTACTGACTCCCTGACAACACTACTGACTTCCTGACAACACTATTGACTCCCTGACAACACTACTGACTCCCTGTCAACACTACGGACTCCCTGACAACACTACTGACTCCCTGACAACACTACTGACTCCCTGACAACACTACTGACTCCCTGACAACACTACTGACTCCCTGACAACACTACTGACTCCCTGGCAACACTACTGACTCCCTGGCAACACTACTGACTCCATGACAACACTACTAACACCCTGACAGCACTACTGACTCCCTGACAACACTACTGACTACCTGACAACACTACTGACTCCCTGACAACACTATTGACTCCCTGACAACACTACTGACTCCCTGACAACACTACTGACTCCCTGACAACACTACTGACTCCCTGACAACACTACTGACTCCCTGACAACACAACTGACTCCCTGACAACTCTACTGACTCCCTGACAACACTACTGACTCCCTGACAACACTACTGACTCCCTGACAACACTACTGACTTCCTGACAACACTATTGACTCCTGACAACACTACTGACTCCCTGACAACACTACTGACTCCCTGACAACACTACTGACTCCCTGACAACACTATTGACTCCCTGACAACACTACTGACTCCCTGTCAACACTACTGACTCCCTGACAACACTACTGACTCCCTGACAACACTACTGACTCCTTGACAACACTACTGACTTCCTGACAACACTACTGACTCACTGACAACATTACTGAATCCCTGACAACAGTACTGACTCCCTGACAACACTACTGACTCCCTGACAACACTACTGACACCCTGACAGCACTACTGACTCCCTGACAACACTACTGACTCCCAGACAACACTACTGACCCCTGACAACATTACAGTGTCAATAACACTGACAACACTACTGTGTCAGTAACATTGACAACACTACTGTGTCAGTAACACTGACAACACTACAGTGTCAGTAACACTGGCAACACTACTGTGTCAGTAACAATAACAACACTACTGTATCAGTAACACTGTCAACACTACTGTGTCAGTGACACTGACAACACTACTGTGTCAGTAACACTGACAACACTACTGTGTCAGTAACACTGACAACACTACTGTGTCAGTAACACTGACAACACTACTGTGTCAGTAACACTGACAACACTACTGTGTCAGTAACACTGACAACACTACTGTGTCAGTAACACTGACAACACTACTGTGTCAGTAACACTGACAACACTACTGTGTCAGTAACACTGACAAGACTACTATGTCAGTAACACTGACAACACTACTGTGTCAGTAACACTGACAACACTACTATGTCAGTAACACTGACAACACTACTGTGTCAGTAACACTGACAACACTACTGTGTCAGTAACACTGACAACACTACTGTGTCAGTAACACTGTCAACACTACTGTGTCAGTAACACTGACAACACTACTGTGTCAGTAACACTGACAACACTAATGTGTAAGTAACACTGACAACACTACTGTGTCAGTAACACTGACAACACTACTATGTCAGTAACACTGATAACACTACTGTGTCAGTAACACTGACAACACTACTAAGTCAGTAACACTGACAACACTACTGTGTCAGTAACACTGACACCAGTACAGTATTGTCAGTGTTGTCATAATATATAATAAGGAAACTTTAGATCTGTTTGAGAAAGTTTAAATTATTCTTTTGTCTCTGTTAGGAAATATTGTGACCTTTGTGACCTTGTTATGGAAGGTCTTTGTGACCTTGTTAAGACCTTGTGATGGAAGGTCTTTGTGACCTTGTTAAGACCTTGTAATGGAAGGTCTTTGTGACCTTGTTAAGACCTTGTGATGGACGGTCTTTGTGACCTTGTTAACACCTTGTCTTGTGATGGAAGATCTTTGTGACCTTGTTAAGGCGTTGTGATGGACGGTCTTTGTGACCTTGTTAAGACCTTGTCTTGTGATAGAAGGTCTTTTGACCTTGTTAAGACCTTGTCTTCTGATGGAAGGTATTTGTGACCTTGCTAAGACATTGTCTTGAGGTGGACGGTCTTTGTGACCTTGATAAGACCTTGTCTTGTGGTGGAAGGTCTTTGTGACCTTGTTAACAGCTTGTGATGGAAGGTCTTTGTGACCTTGTTAACACCTTGTGATGGAAGGTCTTTGTGACCTTGTTAACACCTTGTGATGGAAGATCTTTGTGACCTTGTTAACACCTTGTGATGGAAGGTCTTTGTGACCTTGTTAACACCTTGTGATGGAAGGGCTTTGTGACCTTGTTAACACCTTGTGATGGAAGATCTTTGTGACCTTGTTAACACCTTGTGATGGAAGGTCTTTGTTACCTTGTTAACACCTTGTGATGGAAGATCTTTATGACCTTGTTAACACCTTGTGATGGAAGGTCTTTGTGACCTTGTTAACACCTTGTGATGGAAGGTCTTTGTGACCTTGTTAACACCTTGTGATGGAAGGTCTTTGTGACCTTGTTAACACCTTGTCAGGTGATGGAAGGTCTTTGTGACCTTGTTAACACCTAGTGATGGAAGGTCTTTGTGACCTTGTTAACACCTTGTGATCGAAGGTCTTTGTGACCTTGTTAACACCTTGTGATGGAAGATCTTTGTGACCTTGTTAACACCTTGTGATGGAAGGTCTTTGTTACCTTGTTAACACCTTGTCGTGGAAGATCATTGTGACCTAGTTAACACCTTGTGATGGAAGGTCTTTGTGACCTAGTTAACACCTTGTGATGGAAGGTCTTTGTGACCTTGTTAACACCTTATGATGGAAGGTCTTTGTGACCTTGTTAACACCTTGTGATGGAAGGTCTTTGTTACTTTGTTAACACCTTGTGATGGAAGGTCTTTGTGACCTTGTTAACACCTTGTGATGGAAGGTCTTTGTGACCTTGTTAACACCTTGTGATGGAAGGTCTTTGTGACCTTGTTAACACCTTGTGATGGAAGGTCTTTGTGACCTTGTTAACACCCTGTGATGGAAGATCTTTGTGACCTTGATAACACCTTGTGATGGAAGGTCTTTGTGACCTTGTTAACACCTTGTGATGGAAGGTCTTTGTGACCTTGTTAACACCTTGTGATGGAAGGTCTTTGTGACCTTGTTAACACCTTGTGATGGAAGGTCTTTGTGACCTTGTTAACACCTTGTGATGGAAGATCTTTGTGACCTTGTTAACACCTTGTGATGGAAGGTCTTTGTGACCTTGTTAACACCTTGTGATGGAAGGTCTTTGTGACCTTGTTAACACCTTGTGATGGAAGGTCTTTGTGACCTTGTTAACACCTTGTGATGGAAGGTCTTTGTGACCTTGTTAACACCTTGTGATGGAAGATCTTTGTGACCTTGTTAACACCTTGTGATGGAAGGTCTTTGTGACCTTGTTAACACCTTGTGATGGAAGATCTTTGTGACCTTGTTAACACCTTGTGATGGAAGATCTTTGTGACCTTGTTAACACCTTGTGATGGAAGGTCTTTGAGACCTTGTTAACACCTTGTGATGGAAGGTCTTTGTGACCTTGTTAACACCTTGTGATGGAAGGTCTTTGTGACCTTGTTAACACCTTGTGATGGAAGGTCTTTGTGACCTTGTTAACACCTTGTGATGGAAGGTCTTTGTGACCTTGTTAACACCTTGTGATGGAAGATCTTTGTGACCTTGTTAACACCTTGTGATGGAAGGTCTTTGTGACCTTGTTAACACCTTGTGATGGAAGGTCTTTGTGACCTTGTTAACACCTTGTGATGGAAGGTCTTTGTGACCTTGTTAACACCTTGTGATGGAAGATCTTTGTGACCTTGTTAACACCTTGTGATGGAAGGTCTTTGTGACCTTGTTAACACCTTGTGATGGAAGGTCTTTGTGACCTTGTTAACACCTTGTGATGGAAGATCTTTGTGACCTTGTTAACACCTTGTGATGGAAGATCTTTGTGACCTTGTTAACACCTTGTGATGGAAGGTCTTTGTGACCTTGTTAACACCTTGTGATGGAAGGTCTTTGTGACCTTGTTAACACCTTGTGATGGAAGGTCTTTGTGACCTTGTTAACACCTTGTCTTGTTACGAAAGATGTTTTTAGAGGTGTTGTTTGGTAATTTCCTTAACAATTTATCTTGCCCAACTTGGAAGAATTCCCCTCCTATGGTGTCACCCGCCATGGTGTCACCCGCAATGATGTCCTCTGCCATGGTGTCACCCGCCATGGTGTCACCCGCCATGGTGTCACCCGTCATGATGTCCTATGCCATGGTGTCACCCGCCATGGTGTCACCCGCCATTGTGTCACCCGCTATGGTGTCACCCGCCATGGTGTCACCCGCCATGGTGTCACCCGCCATGGTGTCACCCGCCATGGTGTCACCCGCCATGGTGTCACCCGCCATAGTGTCACCCGCCATGGTGACACCCGCCATGGTGTCACCCGCCATAGTGTCACCCGCCATGGTGACACCCGCCATGGTGTCACCCGCCATGGTGTCACCCGCCATGGTGTCACCCGCCATGGTGACACCCGCCATGTTGTCATCTGCCATAATGTCACCCACCATGGTGTCACCCGCCATGGTGTCACCCGCCATAGTGTCACCCGCCATGGTGTCACTTGCCATGGTGTCACCCGCCATGATGTCACCCGCCATGGTGTCACCCGCCATGGTGTCACCCGCCATGGTGTCACCCGCCATGGTGTCACCCGCCATGGTGTCACCCGCCATGGTGTCACCCACCATGGTGTCACCCGTCATGGTGTCACCTACTAGAAAGGCGCCTGTGACTGTCACCCGCTGGCTGAGTTACCATTGTCACCCAGGGATGGGGGACTACTACTGTCAGCTACCTCATCCACTGAGTGGTGTATAACACTGAGTGGTGTATAACACTGAGTGATGCATAACACTGAGTGGTGTATAACACTGGTATATAACACTGAGTGGTGCATAACACTGAGTTGTGTATAACACTGGTGTATAACACTGAGTGGTGCATAACACTGAGTGGTGTATAGCACTGAGTGGTGTATAACACTGGTGTATAACACTGAGTGGTGTATAACACTGAGTGGTGTATAACACTGGTGTATAACACTGAGTGGTGTATAACACTGGTGTATAACACTGAGTGGTGTATAACACTGGTGTATAACACTGAGTGGTGTATAACACTGGTGTATAACACTGAGTGGTGTATAACACTGAGTGGTGTATAACACTGATTGGTATATAACACTGAGTGGTGTATAACACTGAGTGGTGTATAACACTTGTGTATAACACTGAGTGGTGTATAACACTGAGTGGTGTATAGCACTGAGTGGTGTATAACACTGAGTGGTGTATAACACTGAGTGGTGTATAACACTGAGTGGTGTATAACACTGAGTGGTGTATAACACTGAGTGCTGTATAATACTGAGTCTTGCATAACACTGAGTGGTGTATAACACTGAGTGGTGTATAACACTGAGTGGTGTATAACACTGAGTGGTGTTTAACACTTAGTGGTGTATAACACTGAGTGGTGCATAACACTGAGTGGTGCATAACACTGAGTGGTGTATAACACTGAGTGGTGTATAACACTGAGTGGTGTATAACACTGAGTGGTGTATAACACTGAGTGGTGTATAACACTGAGTGGTGTATAACACTGAGTGGTGTATAACACTGAGTGGTGTATAACACTGAGTGGTGTATAACACTGAGTGGTGTATAACACTGAGTGGTGTATAACACTGAGTGGTGATAACACTGAGTGGTGTATAACACTGAGTGGTGTTTAACACTTAGTGGTGTATAACACTGAGTGGTGTATAACACTGAGTGGTGTATAACACTGAGTGGTGTATAACACTGAGTGGTGTATAACACTGAGTGGTGTATAACACTGAGTGGTGCATAACACTGAGTGGTGTATAACACTGAGTGGTGTTTAACACTGAGTTGTGTATAACACTGAGTGGTGTATAACACTGAGTGGTGTATAACACTGAGTGGTGTATAACACTGAGTGGTGTTTAACACTTAGTGGTGTATAACACTGAGTGGTGCATAACACTGAGTGGTGCATAACACTTAGTGGTGTATAACACTGAGTGGTGTATAACACTGAGTGGTGTATAACACTGAGTGGTATAACACTGAGTGGTTAACACTGAGTGGTGACTAACATGTTAGAATATTCTATGCTCTGGTGATCAACAAGAAACGTGGCCTGATCACTGGTGGAGTCACTTCCAGAAACTCTGATCACTGGTGGAGTCACTTAGCTCTGATCACTGGTGGAGTCACTTCAGAAACTCTGATCACTGGTGGAGTCACTTCCAGAAACTCTGATCACTGGTGGAGTCACTTCCAGAAACTCTGATCACTGGTGGAGTCACTTCCAGAAACTCTGATCACTGGTGGAGTCACTTCCAGAAACTCTGATCACTGGTGGAGTCACTTCCAGAAACTCTGATCACTGGTGGAGTCACTTCCAGAAACTCTGATCACTGGTGGAGTCACTTCCAGAAACTCTGATCACTGGTGGAGTCACTTCCAGAAACATTGATCAGTGGTGGAGTCACTTCCAGAAACTCTGATCAGTGGTGGAGTCACTTCCAGAAACTCTGATCACTGGTGGATTCACTTCCAGAAACTCTGATCACTGGTGGAGTCACTTCAGAAACTCTGATCACTGGTGGAGTCACTTCAGAAACTCTGATCACTGGTGGAGTCACTTCCAGAAACTCTGATCACTGGTGGAGTCACTTCCAGAAACTCAGTGCTTCTCTTTCTGGTAAATGTCTCCACAGCTCACAAGAACCTGTCTTAACATATATATTTTACACTGCTGCCTGGATTACCCTCGTGTTGCTAACACCTGCGTCACCACCTTGATAAATCACTGGCCCACCTTTCTGGGGTACTTCCACTAGCGAGCCACGCCCATGTGTAACCATGTCCTCAACTGCTGCACCTCTCCACTTCTTCCACTAGATCCATTGCTAGCGCACTCACCTCACAGACTGAGGTCCGTCGTTCGATCCCCAGTACGGGTGAAAACATTAGGACGTGTTTCCTTAAGACACCTGCTGTCCATATTCACCTAGCAGTAAAATAGGTACCTGGGTGTTAGTGGACTTGTTTGGGTCGCATCCTGGGTGTAGTGGACTGGTGTGGGTCGCATCCTGGGTGTTAGTGGACTGGTGTGGGTCGCATCCTGGGTGTTAGTAGACTGGTGTGGGTCGCATCCTGGGTGTTAGTGAACTGGTGTGGGTCGCATCCTGGGTGTCAGTGGACTGGTGTGGGTCGCATCCTGGGTGTTTGTGGACTGGTGTGGATCGCATCCTGGGTGTTAGTGGACTGGTGTGGGTCGCATCCTGGGTGTTAGTGGACTGGTGTGGGTCGCATCCTGGGTGTTAGTGGACTGGTGTGGGTCGCATCCTGGGTGTTAGTGAACTGGTGTGGGTCGCATCCTGGGTGTCAGTGGACTGGTGTGTGTCGCATCCTGGGTGTTAGTGGACTGTGTGGGTCGCATCCTGGGTGTTTGTGGACTGGTGTGGATCGCATCCTGGGTGTTAGTGGACTGGTGTGGGTGGCATCCTGAGACAAAATTGACCTAATTTGCGGGAAATGCTCAGCATAACAAGGGACTTTCTATATAGTAGTATGTAATTGATGTCAGCTATGGTCTGTATAGCTTGTACCTGTACTTGTAGTAAATAAAGATATTATTATTATTAATATTATTATTATTTTTATTATTATTATTATTTTTTTTTTTTTATTATTATTATTATTATTATTATTATATAGA
Source organism: Cherax destructor (assembly GCA_009830355.1). Classification (NCBI taxonomy): domain Eukaryota; kingdom Metazoa; phylum Arthropoda; class Malacostraca; order Decapoda; family Parastacidae; genus Cherax; species Cherax destructor. Next base: position 189,548 of record WNWK01002233.1, read on the forward strand.
AGATGAGAAGTGAAAGTAATGGTGGAGTAGAGAGGTAAAGTATTATATTTCTGGCAATGTGTCTGGTGGTCACGTGTCGTGTCTCAGACAGTGAGACGACCTTATTGAAGACACTGGTGGTCACGTGTCGTGTCTCAGACAGTGAGACGACCTTATTGAAGACACTGGTGGTCACGTGTCGTGTCTCAGTGAGACGACCTTATTGAAGACACTGGTGGTCACGTGTCGTGTCTCAGTGAGACGACCTTATTGAAGACACTGGTGGTCACGTGTCGTGTCTCAGACAGTGAGACGACCTTACTGAAGACACTGGTTGTTACGATTCGAACCTTCGTCTAGGGGCAGGTTACCTTCGTAACAATATCACTTTGAGTAGAAACTTAGAATCTTATAAAATCAGGTAATAATGAGAGTTCAACAAGCCTTTTCCGTTTTTTATTTAAACCTTAAATGCTTATCTGAGGTATATAACAAGATCACTTGAATATCTCATCGTCCGATCTTTTTCAATCACATAAAATTAGAGTATGTATAAGAGCGCTTAATTTAACACTTCCCATAAAAATATAGTATTTACAAGAGCGCTTATAGGAACACCACAATCAGTGTCAATAGACACACAAACACTTTAGAGTATGTATATACACCCGGTTAACATAGTTCTCTTACTACGAGCACCACTAGAGACATATTCCAAAGTCTCCACAGCTGCAACACACTCACTCTTGATGTGAGCGCCATTAGAGACATATTCCAAAGTCTCCACAACTGCAACACACTCACTCTTGCTATGAGCGCCATTAGAGACATATTCCAAAGTCTCACTACAGCGCACTCACTTGCTTGCTTTGAGCGGCAACAGAGACGAACCTCAGCGTCTCACTTACTACAGCGCACTCACTTGCTTTGAGAAGCGACTTAGACAAACACCACTCAAGGTGCTGGAGGCTCACACAGGAACCTCACAAAGGTCAGAAGAATAAATCCTGGAACCAAAGTCTTCTCAGGAAAAGTGAGAGGACCGTCCTCCATGAAAGTCTCACTGAGGACTGAATGCTCACTGAAGGATCATTGACCGATCACTGACTGTTGACTCGATGATGACTGAATGACATCTGACTGATCACCGACAGATAACTGCTTGCTGACTCGTTGACTACAGAATACTCTCTCGGTCTCTATGTCTGACTCGCTGAATAGATACTGACAGCTGTGTAGCAGGTGGCCCCCCTCATTGGGTACGATGACGTGGTAAGGCGGGAATTCCTGACCTGTTAACGAGCGGATGGATAGTTAACTATACGTCACATAAAACCCTACCTAGATGTACAGGAGACATACCACTTGCCAATATAACACTTATTTTCATAATAATGATAAGACATTTTCTACTGCCATATGCTTAAGTATATAATGATGGGTAAGGGTGAGTCCCGTAACACTGGTGGTTACGTGTCGTGTCTCAGACAGTGAGACGACCTTATTGAAGACACTGGTGGTCACGTGTCGTGTCTCAGACAGTGTGACGCCCTTATTGAAGACACTGGTAGTCACGTGTCGTGTCTCAGACAGTGAGACGACCTTATTGAAGACACTTGGAAATATTATTATTATTATTATTATTATTATTATTATTATTATTATTATTATTATACCTCTCATACTGTCATACCTCTCATGCTGTCATACTGGAGTATACCTGGAGAGAATTCCAGGGGTCAACGCCCCTGCGGCCCGGTCTGTGACCAGGTCTCATGTTGGACCAGAGCCTGATCAACCAGGCAGTTACTGCTGGCCGCACGCATTCCAACGTACGAACCACAGCCTGGCTGGTCAGGTACCGACTTTAGGTGCCTGTCCAGTGCCTGCTTGAAGACAGCCAGGGGTTTGTTGGTAATCCCCCTAATGTATGCTGGGAGGCAGTTGAACAGTCTTGGGCCCCTCACACTTATTGTGTTGTCCCTCAACGTGCTAGTGGCACCCCTGCTCTTCATTGGGGGAATGTTACATCGCCTGCCGAGTCTTTTATTATACCTCTCATAATCAGAAGAGTGGTGGAACACCTAGAAAGGAATGGGCTTATCAACGACAGCCAACACTGCTTCAGGGACGGGAAATCCTGTGTCACAAACCTACTGGAGTTCTATGACAGGGTGACAGCAGTAAAACAAGAGAGGGGTGGGTAGATTGCATTTTCTTAGACTGTAAGAAGGCGTTTGACACAGTTCCACACAAGAGATTAGTGCAGAAGCTGGAGGACCAGGCAGGGATAACAGGGAAGGCACTCCAATGGATCAGGGAATACCTGTCAGGAAGACAGCAGCGAGTCATGGTACATGGCGAGGTGTCAGAGTGGGCGCCTGTGACGAGTGGGGTTCCACAGGGATCAGTTCTAGGACCGGTGCTGTTTCTGGTATTTGTGAACAACATGACGGAAGGAATAGCCTCCGAAGTGTCCCTGTTTGCAGATGATGTGAAGTTGATGAGAAGAATTCAATCGGACGAGGACCAGGCAGAACTACAAAGGGATCTGGACAGGCTGCAGGCCTGGTCCAGAAATTGGCTCCTGGAGTTCAACCCCACCAAGTGCAAAGTCATGAAGATTGGGGAAGGGCAAAGAAGACCACAGACGGAGTACAGTCTAGGGGGCCAGAGACTACAAACCTCATTCAAGGAAAAAGATCGTTGGGTGAGTATAACATCAGGCACATCTCCTGAGGCGCACATCAACCAAATAACTGCTGCAGCATACGGGCGCCTAGCAAACCTAAGAACAGCATTTCGACATCTTAATAAAGAATCGTTCAGAACCCTGTACACTGTGTACGTTAGGCCCATACTGGAGTATGCAGCACCAGTTTGGAACCCACACCTAGCCAAGCACGTAAAGAAACTAGAGAAAGTGCAAAGGTTTGCAACAAGACTAGTCCCGGAGCTAAGGGGTATGTCCTACGAGGAGAGGTTAAGGGAAATCGACCTGACGACACTGGAGGACAGGAGAGATAGGGGGACATTATAACGACATATAAAATACTGAGAGGAATTGACAAGGTGGACAGAGACAGAATGTTCCAGAGATGGGACACAGCAACAAGGGAACACAGTTGGAAGTTGAAGACTCAGATGAATCACAGGGATGTTAGGAAGTATTTCTTCAGTCACAGAGTAGTCAGGAAGTGGAATAGCTTGGGAAGTGATGTAGGGGAGGCAGGATCCATTCATACCTGGAGTATACCTGGAGAGAGTTCCAGGGGTCAACGCCCCTGCGGCCCGGTCTGTGACCAGGCCTCATGTTGGATCAGAGCCTGATCAACCAGGCTGTTACTGCTGGCCGCACGCAGTCCAACGTACGAACCACCGCCTGGCTGGTCAGGTACCGACTTTCCGACTTTAGGTGCCTGTCCAGTGCCTGCTTGAAGACAGTCAGGGGTTTGTTGGTAATCCCCCTGATGTATGCTGGGAGGCAGTTGAACAGTCTTGAGCCCCTGGCACTTATTGTGTTGTCTCTCAACGTGCTAGTGGCACCCCTGCTTTTCATTGGGGAAATGTTACATCGCCTGCCGAGTATTTTGCTTTCGTAGGGAGTGACTCTCGTGTACAAATTTGGTACTAATCCCTCGAGAATTTTCCAAGTGTATATAATAATGTATCTCCCGCCTGCGTTCTAGGGAGTACAGGTTTAGGAACTTCAAGCGTTCCCAGTAATTGAGGTGGTTTATCGCAGTTATGTGTGCCGTGAAGGTTCTCTGCACATTTTCAAGGTCAGCAATTTCACCTGAAGAGGTATAATAAAGCTCATGGCGCAGGTAGAGTGACCCAGTAGCGGCCAGTGAAGAGGTGGGGCCAGGAGCTATGAATCGACCCCTGCAACCACAACTAGGTGAGTACTGTAATACCTCTCATACTGTCATACCTCTCATGTTGTCATACCTCTCATACTGTCATACCTCTCATGCTGTCATACCTCTCATACTGTCATACCTCTCATGTTGTCATACCTCTCATACTGTCATACATCTCATACTGTCATATCTCTCATGTTGTCATACCTCTCATACTGTCATACCTCTCATACTGTCATATCTCTCATACTGTCATACCTCTCATGTTGTCATACCACTCATACTGTCATACCTCTCATACTGTTATACCTCTCATACTGTCATATCTCTCATACTGTCATACCTCTCAAGTTGTCATACCACTCATACTGTCATACCTCTCATACTGTCATACCTCTCATGTTGTCATATCTCTCATACTATCATACCTCTCATGCTGTCATACCTCTCATACTGTCATACCTCTCATGTTGTCATACCTCTCATACTGTCATACCTCTCATACTGTCATACCTCTCATGTTGTCATACCTCTCATACTGTCATACCTCTCATACTGCCCTACCTCTCATGTTGTCATACCTCTCATACTGTAATACCTCTCATGCTGTCATACCTCTCATACTGTCATACCTCTCATGCTGTCATACCTCTCATACTGTCATACCTCTCATGTTGTCATACCTCTCATACTGTCATACATATCATACTGTCATATCTCTCATGTTGTCATACCTCTCATACTGTCATACCTCTCATACTGTCATATCTCTCATACTGTCATACCTCTCATGTTGTCATACCACTCATACTGTCATACCTCTCATACTGTCATACCTCTCATGTTGTCATACCTCTCATACTATCATACCTCTCATGCTGTCATACCTCTCATACTGTCGTAACTCTCATGTTGTCATACCTCTCATACTGTCATACCTCTCATCATACTGTCATACCTCTCATACTGTCATAGCTCTCATACTGTCATAGCTCTCATACTGTCATAGCTCTCATACTGTCATACCTCTCATACTGTCATACCTCTCATGTTGTCATACCTCTCATACTGTCATACCTCTCATACTGTCATACCTCGCATACCTGGAGTTTACCTGGAGTTTACCTCTCATACTGTCATACCTCTCATTTTGTCATACCTCTCATACTGTCATGCCTCTCATGCTGCCATGCCTCTCATGGCATGCCTCTCATGTCATATTGTCATACTTCTCATATTGTCTCACTGTCATACCTCTCATACTGTCATACCTCTCATGCTGTCGCACCTCTCATACTGTCATACTATCATACCTCTTATGCTGTCATACCTCTGATACTGTCATACCTCTGATACTGTCATACCTCTCGTACTGTCATACCTCTGATACTGTCATATCTCTCATACTGTCATACCTCTCATACTTTCATACCTCTCATACTGTCATGCTGTCATACCTCTCATACTGTCATATCTCTCATACTGTCATGCCTCTCATACTGTCATGCCTCTCATGCTGTCATACCTATCATGCTGTCATGCCTCTCATACCGTCATACCTCTCATACTGTCATGCTGTCATACCTCTCATACTGTCATACCTCTCGTACTGTCATGCTGTCATACCTCTCATACTGTCATACCTCTCATACTGTCATATCTCTCATGTTGTCATACCTCTCATACTGTCATACCTCTCATACTGTCATACCTCTCATACTGTCATACCTCTCATACTGTCATACCTCTCATACTGTCATACCTCTCATACTGTAGATTTATTTAGGTAATTCCTTCCTTACGTACCTTCTTACGTACTTAATAACTGACTTGATTATTTACTTTCTTACCTACTTACTAACTTACTTCCTTACCTATTTACTTACCTACTTGCTAACTTACTTACTTGCTTACTTACTTCCTTACCTACTTCCTTACCTACCTCCTTACTTACTTCCTTACCTACCTCCTTACTTTCTTACTTCCTTACCTACCTCCTTACTTTCTTACTTCCTTACCTACCTCCTTACTTACTTCCTTACCTACCTCCTTACTTTCTTACTTCCTTACCTACTTACTTCCTTACCTACCTCCTTACTTTCTTACTTCCTTACCTACCTCCTTACTTTCTTACTTCCTTACCTACTTACTTCCTTACCTACCTCCTTACTTTCTTACTTCCTTACCTACCTCCTTACTTTCTTACTTCCTTACCTACCTCCTTACTTTCTTACTTCCTTACCTACCTCCTTACTTACTTCCTTATCTACCTCCTTACCTACTTCCTTACCTACCTCCTTACCTACCTCCTTACTTTCTTACTTCCTTACCTACTTACTTCCTTACCTACCTCCTTACTTACTTCCTTATCTACCTCCTTACTTACTTCCTTACCTACCTCCTTACCTACCTCCTTACTTTCTTACTTCCTTACCTACCTCCTTACTTTCTTACTTCCTTACCTACCTCCTTACTTTCTTACTTCCTTACCTACCTACTTACTTTCTTACTTCCTTACCTACCTCCTTACTTTCTTACTTACTTCCTTACCTACCTCCTTACTTACTTCCTTATCTACCTCCTTACTTACTTCCTTATCTACCTCCTTACTTACTTCCTTATCTACCTCCTTACTTACTTCCTTATCTACCTCCTTACTTACTTCCTTACCTACCTCCTTACTTTCTTACTTACTTCCTTACCTACCTCCTTACTTACTTCCTTACCTACCTCTTTACTTTCTTACTTACTCCCTTACCTACCTCCTTACTTTCTTACTTACTTCCTTACCTACCTCCTTACTTTCTTACTTCCTTACCTACCTCCTTACTTTCTTACTTACTTCCTTACCTACCTCCTTACTTCCTTACCTACCTCCTTACTTTCTTACTTACTCCCTTACCTACCTCCTTACTTTCTTACTTACTTCCTTACCTACCTCCTTACTTTCTTACTTACTCCCTTACCTACCTCCTTACTTTCTTACTTACTTCCTTACCTACCTCCTTACTTTCTTACTTACTTACCTACCTCCTTCTTTCTTACTTACTTCCTTACCTACCTCCTTACTTTCTTACTTACTTCCTTACCTACCTCCTTACTTTCTTACTTACTTCCTTACCTACCTCCTTACTTACTTACTTACTTCCTTACCTACCTCCTTACTTACTTACTTACTTCCTTACCTACCTCCTTACTTTCTTACTTACTTCCTTACCTACCTCCTTACTTTCTTACTTACTCCCTTACCTACCTCCTTACTTTCTTACTTACTCCCTTACCTACCTCCTTACTTTCTTACTTACTCCCTTACCTACCTCCTTACTTTCTTACTTACTTCCTTACCTACCTCCTTACTTACTTACTTACTTCCTTACCTACCTCCTTACTTTCTTACTTACTTCCTTACCTACCTCCTTACTTTCTTACTTACTCCTTACCTACCTCCTTACTTTCTTACTTACTCCCTACCTACCTCCTTACTTTCTTACTTACTCCCTTACCTACCTCCTTACTTTCTTACTTACTCCCTTACCTACCTCCTTACTTTCTTACTTACTTCCTTACCTACCTCCTTACTTTCTTACTTACTTCCTTACCTACCTCCTTACTTACTTACTTACTTCCTTACCTTACTAACCTACAGATTTACTTAAGATAATAATATAGTAAAAATAACCCCCCATAGATGTCTCTGACCAGCGTGTGACTGATTCTTGTCTTCGTTTCTCTTAATCTCAACTTTATTTCATATTTCCACAACTTTAATGACATTATAAGCCATAATATATTTCACCAGTGACAGAAATTTATATGAACTGGACAACGAGTGATGTTGGAGAAGGATATTAATCAGCGTTGTGGCCAGAGAGATGAAATAATAATGAAGTTGTTGGTGGAGGAATGAGAGGAGTTGTGTAGGCGAGAACAACATCGACCAGTGATAATAGTGAAGAGATGGTGATGAAACCTTCTTCATCTCTCTCTCCTGGCTCCATTATCTTCAGTACCACTTATCATACACTGATGCTGTAATAATACATCAGTTCCTTCAAGCTCTGACCAAACACTGGTGGTCTTTTGACAAGGCAAGTCAAAATAAAAAAATAAAATAATATTTTTATTTCTTTGCGTAGTTTACAATACGTAGTTTACATGTGTTAAAATATTGTTAAGAAAGTCATTAACATTCTTGTAAGTTTATATAGGTACACCAACACATAAGTACAATTATCATACATAATTTAATATATGTAAATTACCAACCAGGATGACCCCCCAAAATTCAAAGTGACTTTATTTCCATTATGGTCTTTCAATTATTACATTATTATTTCTAGTAGTAGCTTCCACCTCTTCTTTATTACATTATTATTTCTAGTAGTAGCTTCCACCTCTTCTTTATTACATTATTATTTCTAGTATTAGCTTCTACCTCTTCTTTATTACATTATTATTTCTAGTAGTAGCTTCCACCTCTTCTTTATTACATTATTATTTCTAGTAGTAGCTTCCACCTCTTCTTTATTACATTATTATTTCTAGTAGTAGCTTCCACCTCTTCTTTATTACATTATTATTTCTAGTATTAGCTTCTACCTCTTCTTTATAACATTATTATTTCTAGTAGTAGCTTCAACCTCTTCTTTATTACATTATTATTTCTAGTAGTAGCTTCCACCTCTTCTTTATTACATTATTATTTCTAGTAGTAGCTTCCACCTCTTCTTTATTACATTATTATTTCTAGTATTAGCTTCTACCTCTTCTTTATAACATTATTATTTCTAGTAGTAGCTTCCACCTCTTCTTTATTACATTATTATTTCTAGTAGTAGCTTCCACCTCTTCTTTATTACATTATTATTTCTAGTAGTAGCTTCAACCTCTTCTTTATTACATTATTATTTCTAGTAGTAGCTTCCACCTCTTCTTTATTACATTATTATTTCTAGTAGTAGCTTCCACCTCTTCTTTATTACATTATTATTTCTAGTAGTAGCTTCACTCTTCTTTATTACATTATTATTTCTAGTAGTAGCTTCCACCTCTTCTTTATTACATTATTATTTCTAGTAGTAGGTTGCTCCTCGTCTCATTTTCAATATTTTATGCGGCTCATCTTTGCAGTATATATGTCTCAACTAATGTTGCAGCTTGACAGTGTTCTAAACTATGGATCAAAACTCTCTTCTAGGCTGAGGGTTTCGCCATCCAGTGGTTTTATTAATACAAATACGTACAAAGATAAGATTTTGTTTGGATTTTTAACCCAGAAGGTTGTCCACCCAGGATAACCCAAGAAAGTCAATGCATCATCGAGGAATGTCTCTCTTATTTCCATTGGGGTCCTCAATCTTGTCCCCCAGAATGCCACCTACACCAATCGACTAACACCCAGGTACCTACTTACTTGCTAGGTGAACGGGACAGCAGGTGTAAGGAAACACACCCAATGTTTCCACCTGCTTGGGGATTGAACCACGAACACTGTGTGTGAGGTGAGAGTGTTGCCTACCAGGCCATGGAACACTGTGTGTGTGAAGCAAGAGTGTTGCCTACCAGGCCATGGAACACTGTGTGTGAAGCAAGAGTGTTGCCTACCAGGCCATGGAACACTGTGTGTGTGAAGCAAGAGTGTTGCCTACCAGGCCATGGAACACTGTGTGTGAGGTGAGAGTGTTGCCTACCAGGCCACAGAACACTGTGTGTGAGGTGAGAGTGTTGCCTACCAGGCCATGGAACACTGTGTGTGAGGTGAGAGTGTTGCCTACCAGGCCACAGAACACTGTGTGTGAGGTGAGAGTGTTGCCTACCAGGCCATGGAACACTGTGTGTGAGGTGAGAGTGTTGCCTACCAGGCCACAGAACACTGTGTGTGAGGTGAGTGTTGCCTACCAGGGTACAGAACACTGTGTGTCAGTAGTACTGTGTACTCTGTGTACTCATACCAGTAACTGTTATAGGTGAATCACTGACCATTATGCGAGTCACTGCTGTGACGTAACGAGCCTCTTTGAATGCCTTACGTGCCCTCGGGCACTGCCCTCAGTTCAAGATGGGATATAGAAAGGACAGGTCAGGCTCTGAGTGCTTCCCCTTATCATCTTTAATATACGCTACCAAGACATCCAACGTGTGTGTTATTACCCAAATCCATCACCGAACCCCCATGACATGTGTGTCAGGTGAGTGTTGCCCACCAGGCCTCGGAACATTGAATATATTGTCTTTAAATCTCCACTGCTTCTGCTACCTCCTGTGTATTCGACTGAAGAAGTCTACAGTGTAGGTAGTATGTTTCAGTGGCTTATAACAGTGATTGTAATGAATAAACATGAGATTGTTTTATCATAGTAATCTGTAACTAATTGCCTTTGTTCATTGTTAGTTAACCTAGTAAATTTTGTCCTGTATTTCTGAAGTTTGTTAAATTGAAGTATTAAATCAAAAAAGTTTACCACAGTATTGTATATGCTGTATGACCCTTGTGGGTTTAGTCTTAGTTCTGATTGTAATAATAATACAATATTGTATGTGCATAAAATTCTTTTTTTCTTTAATGTTCAACATTGATGTCATATTTTTTCCAGGTGTTGTTTGAGAGCAGCTGCAACAAAATGAAGTGCCATCAGATTCTTACTGGCGCTTGCAATGCTGGCGACCGTTGTTTTGCTGTTGGGAGTGTAGAGGGAGTGCCGTTTATGGTAAGGATATTCCTGGGGGTAATCCTTACTTGTTATATTTACTACATACATTCAGTACTTATCATGACTTTCTTTTTCTTGCAATTTTTACAGGTCTTCAGTGTTTTAGTTTATAACACTACTAATGCAAGAGTTAGGGATGGTAAATGTTGTTTATATGTACAAAGGAGTGTTTGCTTGGTGCAAAGTCTTATTTGTGTACTTCAATTAAAGTGTGTATATTAGGGATTGTATACCAATATTGAACATTTTCAGTATCAGACACCGCATTTCCCTCTGTTTGAAATAAAATAAAATAAAATAAAATAAAGTCTATTAATTTATATGTTTAATTTTGCAGAATAAAATAAAATATCATATGTTAATTTCACCTACAAGCTAGGATATATTTTTCTGTGTAATACAGCCTCTCCTCACTTAATAACGAAGTTCCGTTCCTAAGACCACGTCAGTAAATGAATTCGTCGCTAAGCAAGGAGCATACTATAATGGTAGTGGGTTTGTGTCAACCATCTTTTATATTGTTTTAATGTCACCTTTGCACCATTTGTAACATTTTTAGTATACAGTGGACCCCCGGTTTTCGTTATTTTTTCGTTCCAGAATGCTGTTCAAGTGCCATTACCAAACAAATTTATTCCCATAAGGAATAATGTAAAGGAGACTAGTCCTTTTAGACCCCCCAAAAATACACTTACAAAAGCATTTAAAAAAATACACTTACATAAAAGGGCGAGTTTGGAGCAGGACGAACACTGGGGGTCCACTGTATTTTTAAATTTTTATACAGTAATGTACTGTAGTATGTACAGTGGACCCCCGAGTTTCGATCACCTCAAAACTCGAACAATTATGTAAGTGTATTATTGTAAGTGCTTTTGTAAGTGTATTTTTGGGGGTCTGAAATGGACTAACCTACAGTGGTCCCTCGGTTTTCGTGCATCTCCAAACTCGAACATTTATGTAAGTGTATTTTCGTAAATGCTGTTGCAAGTGTATTTTGGGGGTCAGAAATAGACTAACTACGTACATTATTGAAGTAAATTCGTAATGGCACTTGAGACTTCTGACGAATTTCGCAAACCGAACCACTTATTCTTATTCAGGAGCAAATTGCTTGGTAATGGCACTTGAGCAGCCTTCTGGAACGAATTATGGCCGAAACTCGGGGGCCCACTGTAGTATATTGTAATAAACAGAATAGAGGAAATCAGCTCTTATATACATTACAGTGGACCCCCGAGTTTCGTAAAAACTTCACTCTTGAAGTCTGCTCAAGTGCCATTACCGAACGAATTTACTCCCTTAAGGAAAAATTTCACGTAGGTTAGTCTATTTCAGACCCCCAAAAATACACTTCCACAAGAACTTACAAAATTATACTTACATAATTGCACGATTTCCGGGGTATTCGTTAACCGAGGGTCCACTGTATTTAGGTATGTATGCACACTCGTCAGAGAGCCCATCGTAATTCCAAGTTGGCAGTAAACGAGTACGTCACTAAGTGAGGAAAAGCTGTACAAGTAAATACAATATTCTTGAAATACGTACGTACAGTGTTTGCTTTCCTTTTCAGGCTTATGCTGCTGGTTGCAACATCGTTATTTTGGCCAGCACATATGAACGTGTCCAGGTGATTCCTGGTGTGTGTCATGACAATGTACAGATATCGTGTGTGGACTGTTCTTCCGACACTGGAAAAATAGCAGCAGCTTATGGAAAACTTGTTTGCATATTTGAACCCACACCTCTAGTGAATCAGATGAATGGCCATGTAAGTCTTTTATGAGGAACTGTCAGTGTGGAGTGTGTTGACAAGCACGTGTCCTCTTGTGCACTGACTAGGGAAGATTAATGATGTATTATCAGTGTGGAGCTTGTTGACAAGCACATGTTATCATGTATCTATCTCGCCTGCATTTCAGGGAATACAAGTCAAGGAACTCCAACCGTTCCCAGTAATTTAGGTGTTTTATTGTACTTATGTGTGCTCTGAAGGTTTTCTGTACATTCTCTGGCACTGTTAGTGTAAAGCAATATTCCAGCCTAGAGAGAACAAGAGATTTGAAGAGACTCGTCATGGGCTTGGCATCCCTAGATGTGATAGATACATTGTTGTGATCTTTGAAAGTGAGATCCTCAGACGTTATCACTCCCAGATCCTTCACATTAGTTTTATGCTATATGTATTGTGTACAGTGATCCCTCGTGTTTCGGTGTTTCCGAATATAGGTTATTTCGTGTTTCGGTTCCTTTTTTCGGTCAATGTTTCCCTCATGTATCGGTCCGTACTAGACCTGTCCGCCTGCCCGCGCTTGCGTGCCTTGCCGCGCAGGAGGCCAGTCTAGTGTTGTTTACCATTGAGAGAACATTACTCAGCGTGCTCTTTCAAACATTTCACAATAAATTTATTCTGTTTATTGCTGGTTTAGTGATTGTCACTGTGAAATAAGTCACCATGGGTCCAAAGAAGTTTCCTAGTGGCACCCCAGTGGTAGCATTCATGCAGGGAGTGTAGCATTCATGCAGGGAGTGTAGCATTCATGCAGGGAGTGTAGCATTCATGCAGGGAGTGTAGCATTCATGCAGGGAGTGTAGCAGGCATGCAGGGAGTGGGGATTCCCCTTCCAATCACTAACCCCTCCCCCTGTCCTCCTCCCTATCTTCCAGATGCCAGCAACTCTCTTCAATAAAGATAAGTAAATGTTATTTTAAATGTTTAATTATAAATTTATTACTTTATAATTGTTTTGTGTGTGTAAAACTATAGTATTTATTCTTTAAAAAATGTATTTTTTGTGAATATTTTTGGGTGGAACGGATTAATTGTACAGTGGTACCTCGACTTACGATGGTCCCCAAACTCACCCTTTTATGTAAGTTTATTTTTTTAAATGCTTATGTAAGTGTAATTTTGGGGGTCTAAAAGGACTAGTCTATTTTACAACATTTCTTAAGGAGATAAATTCGTTTGGTAATGGCACTTGAACAGCATTCTGGAATGAAAAAATATCGTAAGTCGAGGTACCACTGTATTTACATTATTTCTTATGGGAAATAAGGTTTCGAGTTTCAAAGTTTTCGAGTTAAGGTCTATCTCCTGGAATGGATTAAGACCAATAGTCGAGGGACCATTGTAGTTGGAATTTGTTTTATACCCCGATATAGTTTTAATATTTTTTTTTTTTTTTATTAACACATCGGCCGATTCCCACCAAGGCAGGGTGGCCCGAAAAAGAAAAACTTTCATCATCATTCACTCCATCACTGTCTTGCCAGAAGGGTGCTTTACACTACAGTTATAAAACTGCAACATTAACACCCCTCCTTCAGAGTGCCGGCACTGTACTTCCCATCTCCAGAACTCAAGTCCGGCCTGCCGGTTTCCTGAATCCCTTCATAAATGTTACTTTGCTCACACTCCAACAGCACGTCAAGTATTAAAAACCATATGCCTCCATTCACTCCTATCAAATACGCTCACACATGCTTGCTGGAAGTCCAAGCCCCTCGCACACAAAACTTCCTTTACCCCCTCCCTCCAACCTTTCCTAGGCCGACCCCTACCCCGCCTTCCCTCCACTACAGATTTATTCACTCTCGAAGTCACTCTGTCTCGTTCCATTCTCTCTACATGTCCAAACCACCTCAACAACCCCTCCTCAGCTCTCTGAACAATCGTTTTGGTAATCCCGCACCTCCTCCTAATTTCCAAACTCCGAATTCTCTGCATTATATTCACACCACACATTGACCTCAGACATGACATCTCCACTGCCTCCAGCCTTCTCCTCGTTGCAACATTCATCACCCATGCTTCACACCCATATAAGAGCGTTGGTATAACTATACTCTCATACATTCCCTCTTTACTTCCATGGACAAGGTTCTTTGTCTCCACAGACTCCGAAGTGCTCCACTCACCCTTTTCCCCTCATCAATTCTATGATTCACCTCATCCTTCATAGACCCATCCGCCGACATGTCCACTCCCAAATATCTGAATACATTCACCTCCTCCATACTCTCTCCCTCCAATCTGATATCCAATCTTTCGTCACCTATTCTTTTTGTTATCCTCATCACCTTACTCTTTCCTATATTCACTTTCAATTTTCTTCTTTTACACACCCTACCAAATTCATCCACCAACCTCTGCAGCTTCTCTTCAGAATCTCCCAAAAGCACAGTGTCATCAGCAAAAAGCAACTGTGACAACTCCCACTTTGTATTTGCTTCTTATCTTTTAGCCCAACACCTCTTGCCAAGACCCTCGCATTCACTTCTCTTACAACCCCATCTATAAATATATTGAACAACCACGGTGACATCACACATCCTTGTCTAAGGCCCACTTTTACTGGGAAATAGCCCCCTTCCCTCCTACACACTCTAACCTGAGCCTCACTATCCTCATAAAAACTCTTCACTGCTTTCAGTAACCTTCCTCCTATTCCATACACCTGCAACATCTGCCACATTGCCCCCTATCTACCCTATCATACGCCTTTTCCAAATCCATAAATGCCACAAAAACATCTTTACCCTTATCCAAATACTGTTCACCTATATGTTTCACTGTAAACACTTGGTCTACACACCCCTACCTTTCCTAAAGCCCCCTTGTTCATCTGCTATCCTGCTTTCTGTTTTACTCTTAATTCTTTCAATAATAACTCTACCATACACTTTACCAGGTACACTCAACAGACTTATTCCCCTATAATTTTTGCACTCTCTTTTGTCCCCTTTGCCTTTATACAAAGGAACAATACACGCTCTCTGCCAATCCCTAGGTACCTTACCCTCTTCCATACATTTATTAAATAATAGCACCAACCACTCCAAAATTATATCCCCACCTGCTTTTAACATTTCTATCTTTATCCCATCAATCCCAGCTGCCTTACCCCCTTTCATTCTACCCACTGCCTCACGAACTTCCCCTACACCCACAACTGGCTCTTCCACACTCCTACAAGATGTTATTCCTCCTTGCCCTACACACGAAATCACAGCTTCCCTGTCTTCATCAACATTTAACAAATCCTCAAAATATTCTCTCCATCTTCCCGATACCTCTAACTCTCCATTTAATAACTCTCCTCTCCTATTTTTAACTGTCAAATCCATTTGTTCTCTAGGCTTCCTCAACTTATTAATCTCATTCCAAAACTTTTTCTTATTTTCCACAAAATTTGCTGATAACATCTCACCCACTCTCTCATCTGCTCTCTTTTTACATTGCTTCACCACTCTTTTAACCTCTCTTTTTCTCTCCATATACTCTTCCCTCCTTGCATCACTTCTACTTTGTAAAAACCTCTCATATGCTAACTTTTTCTCCCTTACTACTCTCTTTACATCATCATTCCACCAATCGCTCCTCTTCCCTCCTGCACCCACTCGCCTGTAACCACAAACTTCTGCTGAACACTCTAACACTACATTTTTAAATCTACCCCATACATTTTCGACCCCATTGCCTACACTCTCACTAGCCCATCTATCCTCCAATAGTTGTTTATATCTTACCCTAACTGCCTCCTCTTTTAGTTTATAAACCTTCACCTCTCTTTTACTTACTGATTCTATTTTCCTTGTATCCCATCTACCTTTTACTCCCACTGTAGCTATAACTAAAAAGTGATCTGATATATCTGTAGCCCCTCTATAAACATGTACATCCTGAAGTCTACTCAACAGTCTTTTATCTACCAATACATAGTCCAACAAACTACTGTCATTACGCCCTACATCATATCTTGTATACTTATTTATCCTCTTTTTCTTAAAATATGTATTACCTATAACTAAACCCTTTCTATACAAAGTTCAATCAAAGGGCTCCTATTATCATTTACACCTGGCACCCCAAACTTACCTACTACACCCTCTCTGCATGTTTCTCCCACTTTAGCATTTAGGTCCCCTACCACAATTACTCTCTCATTTGGTTCAAAAGTTCCTATACATTCGCTTAACATCTCCCAAAATCTCTCTCTCTCCTCTACACTCCTCTCTTCTCCAGGTGCATACACGCTTATTATGACCCACTTTTCGCATCCGACCCTTATTTTAATCCACATAATCCTTGAATTTACACATTTATATTCCCTCTTTTCCTTCCATAACTGATCCTTCAACATTATTGCTACCCCTTCCTTAGCTCTAACTCTCTCAGATACTCCTGACTTAATCCCATTTATTTCTCCCCACTGAAACTCGCCTACCCCCTTCAGCTTTGTTTCGCTTAGGGCCAGGACATCCAACTTCTTTTCATTCATAACATCGGCAATCATCTCTTTCTTATCATCCGCACTACATCCACGCACATTCAGACACCCCAATTTTATAAAGTTTTTCTTCTTCTCGTTTTTAGTAGATTTGTACAGGAGAAGGGGTTACTAGCCCATTGCTCCCGGCATCTTAGTCGCCTCATACGACACGCATGGCTTACGGAGGAAAGATTCTTTTCCACTTCCCCATGGACAATAGAGAAAATAAAAAGAACAAGAGCTATTAAGAAAAAGAAGAAAAACCTAGATGTGTGTATGTATATATATGCATGTGTATGCCAGTGTAGTGTGACCTAAAGTGTAAGTAGAAGTAGCTAGATATACCTGTTATCCAGCGTGTTTATGAGACAGAAAAAAGACACCAGCAATCCTACCATCATGTAAAACAGTTTCAGGTTTCTGTTTCACAGTCACCTGGCAGGACGGTAGTACCTCCCTGGGTGGCTGCCGTCTACCAACCTACTACCATAATAGTTTTAATATCCTCAAGTTTTCCATATTGGAGTAATTGAGGTTTCTCTTCATTGAACTTCATATTGTTTTCTGTGGCCCATTTAAAGATTTCGTTGATGTCTGCTTGGAGATTTGCAGTGTCTCCGATGTAATACACTGTCATGCAAATTTGGGTGTCATCCGCAAAGGAAGACAGGATGGGAGCAAGTACTGTGCCTTGTGGAACAGAGCTTTTTCACTGTGGCTGCCTCAGATTTTACTCTGTTACTATAACTCTTTGTGTTCTGTTTGTTAGGAAATTATAGATCCATCTACCAACTTTTCCTGTTATTCCTTTATCACATTTTGTGTGCTATTACACCATGGTCTCAAACATTTGTTCCTGGCTGCTCTGTTAGTTCCTCTTTAAGTATTTTGTGTTTGTGTGTTTTTGTATGTTTTTATGTGTATTTTCATTATTCCAAACTTGTCAGTGCTACTTTGTACAGGTGCTCTTCAACTTAGGATGGTTCGACTAATGAATACAAGTCTGTAACTTGTATTCATTTATTTACGTTTCAATACTGGTATTTAGTTAGTTAAAGTAATTACTTGTCTGTTTACTTATTCAGTGACAGTAGTTATTTATTTACTTATTTATGTAGTATATCATATTCATATTCAACTTATGATATTTTTGACTTGGGATAAGCTCGTTGGAACATAACCCCATTGTAAGTCGAGAAGCACCTGTACATTACAAGTATAGATGTGGTTGATGTGAAAGCTTCTTAGGTGTTGTCCTTACTAAATATTATTATTTTGAGGAACCATAGGATAAAGAAAAATGGGTGAGATTTTTTGTGATTATACTGAAGATGGGAATTAAATCTAGCTTTCCTTTGCAGCGACTTGACTATCGCTGGATTCAAACTGGAGTTATTGAGGCAGAGAATTACATAAATACCTTGTCATGGAATGTGGAAGGAACAAGGTTATTGACAGCAGGAGATGTACTACAGATGTGGGCTGCTCCACTGGCAAGACTTGCACCTGCAGAAGATGGTAAAGTAATCTCCACTCTTGTAAAATTTATGTATCTTGTAACTACTATTTTTTTTAACACATCGGCCATATCCCACTGAGTCAGGGTGACCTAAAAAGAAAAACAAAAGTTTCTCTTTTTACATTTAATAATTTATACAGGAGAAGGGGGTACTAGCTGCTTGCTCCCAGCTTTGTAGTTGCCTCTTACAACACGCATGGCTTACAGAGGAAGAATTCTTCTCCACTTTCCATGGAGTTTGTAACTTTTTTTCTTTTTTTTTTCCAACAAGTCGGCCGTCTCCCACCGAGGCAGGGTGACCCAAAAAGAAAGAAAATCCCCAAAAAGAAAATACTTTCATCATCATTCAACACTTTCACCACACTCATACATAATCACTGTCTTTGCAGAGGCGCTCAGATACAACAGCTGAGAATAGTCCCTCCCAGCTGTCACTATTCCAGACCCCTCATTTAAAGTGCAAGCATTGTACTTCCCATTTCCAGGACTCAAGTCCAACTAAATCAATTAACTGGTTTCCCTGAATCCCTTCACAAAATGTTACCCTTCTCACACTCCAACAGCTCGTCAGGTCTCAAAAACCATTCGTCTCCATTCACTCCTATCTAACACGCTCACACATGCTTGCTGGAAGTCCAAGCCCCTCGCCCAAAAAACCTCCTTTACCCTCTCCCTCCAACCTTTTCTAGGACGACCCCTACCCCGCCTTCCTTCCCCTACAGATTTATACGCTCTCCAAGTCATTCTACTTTGATCCATTCTCTCTAAATGACCAAACCACCTCAACAACCCCTCTTCAGCCCTCTGACAAATACTTATAGTAACTCCACACCTTCTCTTAATTTCCACATTCCGAATTTTCTGCATAATATTTACACCACACATTGCCCTTAGACAGGACATCTCCACTGCCTCCAGCCTCCTCCTCGCTGCAGGATTTGCAACCCATGCTTCACACCCATATCAGAGTAACTTTTTATCCTTGCATAATGTGTGGTCAGGAATGTTTAAAGGATTTCAATAAGTTTTAATTTAAGAGAATTTGGTGAGATTTTTAAGGAAATTTAAAATATAAGCCGGACTTGAGTTCTGGAAATGGGAAGTACAATGCCTACACTTTAAAGGAAGGGTTTGGGATATTGGCAGTTTGGAGTGACTTCTAAATTGTCGTATCTGAGCGCCTCTGCAAAGACAGTACTCGCCTAGTTGTACTCACCTAGTTGTGGTTGCAGGGGTCGAGTCACAGCTCCTGGCCCCACCTGTTCACTGGCCGCTACTCGGTCACTCTACTCGCTCCATGAGCTTTATCATACCTCTCCTTAAAGCTATGTATGGATCCTGCCTCCACAACATTACTTCCCAGACTATTCCACTTCCTGACAACTCTATGACTGAAGAAATACTTCCTAACATCCCTGTGGTTCATCTGAGTCTTCAACTTCCAACTGTGACTCCTTGTTGCTGTGTCACACTTCTGGAACATCCTGTCTCTGTCCACCTTGTCGATTCCTCTCAGTATTTTGTATGTCGTTATCATATCCCCTCTATCTCTCCTGTCTTCCAGTGTCGTCAGGCCGATTTCCCTTAACCTTTCTTCGTAGGACAATCCCCTTAGCTCTGGGACTAGTCTTGTTGCAAACCTCTGCACTTTCTCTAATTTTCTGACGTGCTTGACCAGGTGTGGGTTCCAAACTGGTGCTGCATACTCCAGTATGGGCCTGACGTATATGGTGTACAGAGTCTTGAATGATTCCTTAGTGAGGTATTGGAACGCTATTCTTAGGTTTGCCAGCTGCCCGTATGCTGCAGCAGTTATCTGATTGATGTGTGCCTCAGGAGATGTGCTAGGTATTATACTCACCCCAAGATCTTTTTCCTTGAGTGAGGTTTGCAGTCTTTGGCCACCTAGACTATACTCTGTCTGCGGTCTTCTTTGCCCTTCCCGATCTTCATGACTTTACATTTGGCAGGGTTAAATTCAAGGAGCCAGTTACTGGACCAGGCTTGTAGCCTGTCCAGGTCTCTTTGTAGTCCTGCCTGATCCTCGACTGATTTAATTCTTCTCATTAACTTCACATCATCTGCAAACAGGGACACTTCTGAGTCTATCCCTTCCGTTATGTCATTCACATATACCAAAAACAGTACCAGTCCCAGGACTGACCCTTGTGGAACCCCACTCGTCACAGGTGCCCACTCTGACACCTCGTCACATACCATGACTCGTTGTTGCCTCCCTGTCAGATATTCTCTGATCCATTGCAGTGCCTTTCCTGTTACGTGTGCCTGATCCTCTAGCTTTTGCATTAACCTCTTGTGAGGAACTGTGTCGAATGCCTTCTTGCAGTCCAAGAAAATGCAGTCTATCCACCCCTCTCTCTCGTGTCTTACTTCTGTTACCTTGTCATAAAACTCCAGTAGGTTTGTGACACAGGATTTTCCTTCCCTGAAACTGTGCTGGTTATCGTTTATAAGCTTTTGTCTTTCTAGGTGCTCCACCACTCTCCTCCTGATGATGATCTCCATGACTTTGCATACTATACACGTCAGTGACACAAGTCTGTAGTTTAATGCCTCGTGTCTGTCTCCTTTCTTAAAAATTGGGACTACATTTGCCATCTTCCACACCTCAGGTAGTTGCCCAGTTTCAATGGAAGTGTTGAAGATTTTTGTTAGTGGCACACTTAACATCTCTGCTCCCTCTCTAAGGACCCACGGAGAAATGTTGTCAGGTCCCACCGCTTTTGAGGTATCAAGTTCACATAACAGCTTCTTCACCTCCTCCTTGGTTGTGTGTATTTCATCCAGCACTTGTTGGTATACCTCCCTATTCTGAATTCCTGGAGTCCTTCCTGTCTCCTCTGTAAAGACTTCTTTAAATCTCATGTTGAGCTCCTCACATACCTCTTGGTCGTTTCTTGTGAACTCCCCACCTTCCTTCCTCAGCCTGATTACCTGGTCCTTGACTGTTGTTTTCCTCCTGATGTGGCTGTACAAAAGCTTTGGGTCAGACTTGACTTTTGATGCTATATTATTTTTGTATTGTTGCTGAGCCTCCCTTCTTACCTGTGCATATTTGTTTCTGGCTCATCGGCTGATCTTTTTATTTTCCTGGGTCCTTTGTCTTCTGTACTTTTTCCATTCTCTAGTGCACTTAGTTTTTGCCTCCCCACACCTTTGGGTGAACCAAGGACTCGTTCTGGTCTTCCCGTTACTTCTGTTTCCCTTGGGGACAAACCTCTCCTCTGCCTCTTTGCATTTAGTTCTCACATATTCCATCATTTCTTTTACTGGTTTTCCTGCCAATTCTCTCTCCCACTGAATGTCTTGTAGGAAGTTCCTCATGCCTGTGTAGTCCCCCCTTTTGTAGTTTCGTTTCTCCCTTCCTATTCCTGCTCCCCTCTCCGCTTGTAGCTCAACTATATAATCAAAACGTAGAACCAAATGATCACTAGCTCCAAGGGGCCTTTCATACGTGATATCCTCGATGTCCGAACTACTCAAGGTGAATACTAGGTCCAGTCTTGCTGGATCATCCCCACCTCTCTCTCTGGTAGTGTCTCTAACATGTTTATGCAAGAGGTTTTCCAGTACCACATCCATCATCTTGGCTCTCCATGATTCAGGACCTCCATGGGGCTCCAGGTTTTCCCAGTCAATGTCCTTGTGATTGAAATCACCCATAACTAGTAACTTTGCTCTCCCCATGTGGGCTCATCTGGCCACCTCGGCTAGTGTGTCTACCATTGCTCTGTTGCTCTCGTCGTATTCATCTCTTGGCTTTCTGCAGTTCTGTGGCGGGTTGTACATTACAGCAATTACCACCTTGTGGCTCTCAGACTGAATTGTTCCTATTATGTAGTCCCTTTCGCCCATTCCATCCATTCCTTCCACTTCCTCAAATCCCCACTGGTTCTTAATGAGTAGTGCAACTCCTCCTCCCCCTCTGCTCCCTCTATCTTTCCTGAGGATTTGATATCTGGGTGGTAAGATTGCATCTGTTATCATCCTGGTGAGTTTCGTTTCTGTGAGTGCTATTATGTCTGGGGATGTCTCCTTTATTCTTTCATGCCACTCCTCACAGTTATTTGTTATACCATCTGCATTTGTATACCAAACCTTCAACTTCTTTTCTAATACCGTAGTCTGGGGGGTACGTTGGGGTTGGGAAAGTGGGAGACCTGATGAGGAACTATGGGTGGTTGGTGTGAAGGTGGAGTTTGTAATGAGGCGGGTGGAAGCATTGGGTATGGCATGTGTGTTTTGGGTTAGATTGTTTGGCTGCATTGGGGTTGTCCAGGTTGGGGGACATCTGAAGGTGATTGTATTTGGGCTTCCTCCTGAGTCTGGGTTCTCCTGTCCATCTCTCTTTCCTCCTTTTGTCTCTGTACCCTCTCTTTCAGTTTCTGTCTTTCTTCTCGTGTTCTGTCGCGGTCGAGATACACCCTCCGGTACTCTGATATATCCCTTAGTCTTGCTTTCTCCTGCAGGATCCTGTTTCGAGTCAATTCTGCCTTGAAAATCACTTTGACTGGCCGAATTCTTCCTCTTGCAAAACCCCCTATTCTCAGAAAATTTGCCAGCTGGGTCATATCATCTTCTCCTATTGCTTTCATGATGTTTTCAATTGCTTTTTTCTCCCCTTGTCTTCTTGCTTCATAAGTTTTCCCTTCAGCTTCTGGGAGCCCATAAACAAAGACTGATCTCTCTTTCATTCTCCCACTGCCTGTCCCTGTGTAACCCCTGATTCGATTAAGTTGCCTCCATTCCAGCTATCCTTTCTTCAATCTCTTCACTTTCTGTTATCCCTTGGCCCAGTGGCTTGTCGCTTTCCCTTCTTAACTTTCCCTGTGCACTGCTGTGGTCAGTTAGGGCTTCTACGTATAGCTTAGCTCTCCCTTTTTCTACACTCCCCTCGATTGTTCCTGATGTGATCCTCTCTTTTTCTCAGGCTCCACGATGGTCTGATAGGGCCTCTGCATACAGTTTCACTCCGTTCTCTACAGTCCCCTTCTTTGTGTCTGAGGTAGCAGTTTCTGATACCATGTCCACATTGCTTTTTAGTTCTTTTGGCTGTTTCAAATTTTTCAGGTCCTCTTCTAATCTTTGTATCTTAGCCTCTGCTGTTGTGACCTGCTTCTCCCACTTCCTGCTTTCTGCAGCTATCCTCTCCTCCATTTTCTTGCTTTCTGCAGCTATCATCTCCATTTTCATGCTAAGCTCCTCTAGCTTCCTTCCCCACTCATGTTCCCTTTTCATGAGCTCTGCTGCCCAATCTTCCTTCGCAGACTCATCCTCCAGTCCCTTAGTTTTCCGTCCTGCTCTCTGGCACCCCATTTTTTTTTTTAAGATGCCACAGAGTGAAAAACTATGTATTTCTGTGTGGTTGTTTTGTGGTGTGATTGCCTGAGTGTTTGTGTGGGGGTGGAGGGAGGGAGAGGAGAAACTGGAGACAGTGGGGAAATGGAAGAGGTGGGAGGGAGGGAGAGGAGAAACTGGAGACAGTGGGGAAATGGAAGAGAGGTGGGGAGGGGGATATGAGGAGAGAGTGGAGGAGGGGTGGAGAGAGAGAATAGGAGAGAGAGAGGGGGAGAAGGAGGGTGGTAGAGGGAGGGTTCAGGGAAGGGAGTGGGGGAGGGAGCAGGGGGAAAGAGTCTGTGTGGGCTTGTATGTGTGTGTGAGTGTGTGTTAGTTTTTTTTTTTTTTTTTTGTGTGTGTGTGTGTGTGTGTGTGTGAATGTGTATGTATGTGTGTATATGTATGTGTGTACTCACCTAGTTGTACTCACCTAGTTGTGGCTGCAGGGGTTGAGACATAGCTCCTGGCCCTGCCTCTTCACTGGCCGCTACTGTGTGTATGTATGTGTGTGTATGTATGTGTGTGTATGAGTGATGGTTAAAGTGTTGAATGATGATGAAAGTATTTTTCTTTCTTTTTGGGTCACCCTGCCTCGGTGGGAAATGGCCAATGTGTTAAAAAAAAAAAAATTTTTTTTGGTAACTGAATATTCTTCACTCGATTTTGTTTTGAATTAGTGTTGTTTAGTTGTGATTGTTTCATGTAGGTAAGTTATTAGAGTATTGTTATGTGGCCTGAGTGACTTACATGGTTAAAGTGCTCTGTAAATGTCATAACTACTACTATTATGTGGCCTTGTTTTATTCTCAAAAATTTAGTTAGAATCTCTCAAACTTCAGAAATGGAGGTAAATGGACCAGAACACAGTACAACACTATATTCTAAAAGAAGAAAAAATAAAGAACTAGTTTTAATATGATGTATATTTTAATAATTTTTTTTTGTCAATCCCTCTGATAGGGTCATGTCCTGTGACATTTGATTTGGAATGCGAGGGCTCAGATGAGGAGGAACCAACGTGGATATGTGTGTGGCGGTGTGTGACAGCTGCCCCGACTGTTTTTTTGTCTTTCTCTCCAGACGGCACTCTCTTTGCCACAGCTGCAGCTAGTGATCGATTGGTCAAAATCTGGTATGACAATAAGCATAGTAAGTACTCTATTTGATTCTTAGCTGTTCCCTAATGAAAACCTTTACTGAATTGCCTGATTTTTTTTCCTTCCTCCTTGAAAACCAATGGTTTGTTCAGCCTGAACAATGAGTTTGTTTTCCCTTCCTTTACCTTTTTCTCTGTCCACTTTCTGCCAGCTCCTACACATCTCTACTCTCTAATGTATTGTGACTCATTTGTTGAAGTAACATACATACATTCATTCTACAGTTTTTAACATGGTAAGTGAAAAGAAATAGTTCACATTGTAAAATATCCTTATTTAAAATAATTGTAATTAGATGTGGAATATTATGGCCGGGTGCTTTCATCTTTATTTATAATGTGTCTATGGGGAAATAAGTTCCAGGTTCCAAACAGCTGAATTATGAACAAGTTTGAGGAGCACCTTAATGTCATGAGTGGGGGATCAACTGTACTGTATAGAAAATACAATATACTAACACACAAGTACAAAAAAATTAGTTTGTATTTGTATTTACCTCTTCATAGCTACAGGAGCAGATCTGTGCTTATGGTTTCCTGTCCTCAGTATTCAATTTCTTATTTTCTTCTGTGTAGGAGTAAATTACTTTACTGAATCACATCCTCTTGTATATCCCTAGAGAATATGGGCACAGGTGCATATTACTCTGACATTTAACATTAAATGAGCTTTGACAAGTTATTTGTGCTCTTGATTTACAGGGAATTCACATTGGATAAAAAAATAGGATGTGATGTCTAGAATAACATGAGAGCAACATCTAATAAATTATATTGTTCCAACATGAGTACAGTTTTTGTTAATAAGTACAGAAGAAGAAAACAATAGAGCCCTTGGGTTTTGTAGCAGTAATCAGGGAGGTTGGGTTGTATTTCCTTGACAACTACATTGGGGTTGTATTTCCCTGACAGCTGCATAAATACTGTACTGTGATAGCAATGAGACTGGTGAGTTTACACTAGAAAGCTCCCAAAAGATTAACAAAATAAGAAAAGGCTCACCAGAGTTATTAAGAGGAAACTTATGGAGGTCATTCACTATTTAATTTTGAGAACATTTGTCATTAAATAACAAAAAGCCACAATACCGTGACTGGAACAATACACAAATAACCCACACATGGGAGAGAGGAGCTTACTACAACGTTTCAGTCCAACTTGGACCATTTACAAAGTCACACTGTCACTTTGTAAATGGTCCAAGTCGGACCTGAACATCGTGGTAAGTTCCTCTCTCCTATGTGTGGGTTATTTGTGTAACATTTGTCATTGTCTGATTATTGAACAACACTAAAATGATGGGACAGAAAAGGAAGGCTGTATTTATTTGAAACCATCTTGTTACTCCTGTGACATAACAATGGAATAACTTTTAATCGCCTTAATAACTCATTGTGTCAGAGAGCAAATGAAGATTTTTTTTTCAAGGTGATATAGACTGTTATTGGTTTTTATGATTTTTGGGTTGACACTTGATGGCCTAAATATTTGTAACTTTTTTAGGCAATACAGTGACTGAAAGAGTGACAGTGGATGTTTACTTCTTTGATTCACTCTATCTTAGTGAGAAATGACTCATGCTTAAACCATAAAAAAAATTATCTCTGGTTTTAAGGATGGGTTGCTTGTTAAAATATTTTCTTAAAATTAGGAAGATAGTAAATGCTTAGTTTAAAAACAACTTTTTAAGGTTAATGGCTCATTAAAGAGTACTAAAGAGCAACTGCTGAGATCACATCAGATAAGGTTAAAATAGTTTGATTAAAAAATGTTTTATAGGATTTTGCCTCTGACTTTCTAATTTTCTTGTGCTTATTAAACTAAGGATGAAGTCTCCACATTCTTTGTTTTTTATGATCCACACTGTTTACCACTTCACATTAATTAAAAAAAAAATTATTTTCCGTGGTGTAGATCGTATAGCAGTTAATGGGTTTAGAGATCATCAGTGGGTAAATCTTTAAAGACAAGTCATCAGGTAAAGTACAGTATAAATAGAGTACTATAAATACATGTTGTTTCTTAGTGTTGTTGCATTTACTTTGTTTTTCTAGTGTTGGCTCCTGCAAGACCCCAAGATGGTATAAATTTGTGCAGTGAGATGAGCCAATCACCTGTCAGTTACAGCTACATTTACTTACCACATCCAAGTGCTGTAAAAGGGTTCACCTGGAGAGCTACCAGCAAGTACATGCCTAAGTAAGTTAAGTTACAGTGGACCCCCGGATTACGTCATTATTTCGTTCCAGAATGCTGTTCAAGTGCCGTTACCGAACGAATTTGTCCCCATAAGGAATAATGTAAATTAGATTAGTCCTTTTAGACCCCCAAAAATACACTTACAAAAGCACTTACAAAAATACACTTACATAATTGTTCGAGTTTGGAGCATAACGTAAACCGGGAGTCCACTGTATATGTAATGGTTTTAGAACAACCAGGGTAAACAGGCAGACAAATGGCAATTGTCTTTTTGTCACCAGCCAGGGCAACCAGTTGCTAGATGCATGTGAAGCTTATACCTTAGGCAAGGCAGCATGTAGATTAGGAAAGGAACTGTTGTATGACAAGGAAGTGATGTGGCAGGTGTTGGAAGTGTCAGGAATATACAGGCTTAAGTTGCTGTAAAGAACATCTTAATCAAAATTTCATAAATTATCAACAGTACTGTACATACAATGAGCATAGATGTAAATAACGCATCATAATTACATATTCCCTAGGTAGTAGGTTGGTAGACAGCAGCCGCCCAGGGAGGTACTACCGTCCTGCCAAGTGAGTGTAAAACGAAAGCCTGTATTTGTTTTACATGATGGTAGGATTGCTGGTGTCTTTTTTCTGTCTCATAAACATGCAGGATTTCAGGTATGTCTTGTTACTTCTACTTACACTTAGGTCACACTACACATTCATGTACAAGCATATATATATACACACACCCCTCTGGGTTTTCTTCTATTTTCTTACTAGTTCTTGTTCTTATTTCCTCTTATCTCCATGGGGAAGTGGAACAGAATTCTTCCTCCGTAAGCCATGCGTGTCGTAAGAGGCGATTAAAATGCCGGGAGCAAGGGGCTAGTAACCCCTTCTTCTGTGTATATTACTAATTGTAAAAGGAGAAACTTTCGTTTTTCCTTTTTGGTGGGAAACGGCCGACGTGTTGAAAGAAAGAAGAATTACATATTCATTTTTTTTAACACACTGCCTGTCTCCGACCGAGGTAGGGTGAGTAGAAAAAGAAGAAACTCTTATACCATCATTCACTCTGTCTCTATCTTCCCAGAAGCACCCTGATACTACAATTCAGCTACCCTTCCAAACTGCAGATATCCCTACCCCTCCTTCAGAGTGCAGGCACTGTACTACCCACCTACAGGACTCAAGTCCGGCTAACCAGTTTCCCAGAGTCCCTTCACAAATGTTACCTTGCTGACACTCCAACAGCTCATCAATCCCAAGAAACCATTTGCTTCCACTCACTCCTATCTGACATGCTCACATGGCTGCTGGATGTCCATATATATACAGTGGTACCTCGACTTACGATATTTTTTCATTCCAGAATGCTGTTCAAGTGCCATTACCAAACGAATTTATCTCCTTAAGAAATGTTGTAAAATAGACTAGTCCTTTTAGACCCCCAAAATTACACTTACAAAAGCATTTAAAAAAATAAACTTACATAAAAGGGTGAGTTTGGGGACCATCGTAAGTCGAGGTACCACTGTATATGTATCCTCCATGGGGAAGTGGAACAGAATTCTTCCTCTGTAAGCTACATGTGTCATAAGAGGTGACTAAAATGCCGGGAGCAAGGGCCTAGTAACCCCTTCTCCTGTATACAGTGGACCCCCCGAGTTTCGTAAACCCCGGAAATCGTACAATTATGTAAGTATAATATTGTAAGTGCTTGTGGAAGTGTATTTTTGGGGGTCTGAAATAGACTAACCTACGTGACATTTTTCCTTAAGGGAGTAAATTCGTTCGGTAATGGCGCTTGAGCAGACTTCAGGAGTGAAGTTTTTGCGAAACTCGGGGGTCCACTGTACATTACTAAATTTAAAAAACAGAAACTTTTGTTTTTCTTTTTGGGCCACCCAGCCTCGGTGGGATGCAGCCAGTGCTTCGAAAGAAGAAGATATATATAAATGACCTAATAGCTAAAGTCCCTCCAAAACATGTTAGTGCTACAATAAACACCAGGAAACAGGAATGTGGGGTTAATGTATAACTATACAAACTATCTAGAACACAATAAACACCAGGAAACAGGAACATGTGGTTAATGTATAATTATACAAACCATCTGGAACAGACCTCAATGCTCTCACTGAGGGCACAATTTTTTAATAAATACGCAATTTCCCCAACAACAAGTTGATTGTTAATGTTAAGAAGGATTGTAAGCTGGATGTTCTAGCACTAAAAATATAGCTAAAAACTGTTGGAGAATTTCAGTGGAGAGGAGTAATGAAGTTAAGTTGGGTGCACCAGGGTGATGTGGGGAATTGTGTATCTGGGACACCGCCACTTGCAACAAACAATTTCCCGGGGAGATGACCGACTAGTATAATTTTACCGCAGTCACTCCCGCAAGGTGTGTGAGAAATTTCTCCCACTCCTGGTCGCACCCGAGGGGATCCTTCGATATCTTCACACTTACCCCACTTCACTCTGGACCAGTGTAAATAAATTTGAAGGGATTATAATAAGAAGTATGGTATGATTAAATTTTAGTGGACTGTATGGTTTAGAAATATGATATGGGACTGATTGAGTAGCAAGAGGAGAGAGTACAGGTAATTAATGTTCACTCACCTCTTATCTGCATCTTGGGTGTTCACTGGAGACCTTGATTATTCCCACCGTAGACACTTAATATATCAACATACCTACTGGCCAGCTAGTACGAGGATACAATTTATACTTACGGTGGGGTGGCTGCATCCTTGTCGATGGGCTTCGACAGATCTCGTGATCTTGCACGTTCGATATAATTCGTCCATCAAGATCTTGATGTGGGTTGTCTCGTCGAGTCAAGGAAGATTAATTTCCTTGACTTCGATACACCCACGAGACCGGGCGTTATTTAACATGTGGTTGGTCGGGGTAGCGATTCATATCCTCTCGCTATTTCGACCTTATTACAGTTTATATGTATAACTTTACACACTATACATATCCTAGCTTAACCCTTAACCCTTTAACTGTCCACATGTAGATCTACGTTCACTTGCGTACTGCTCCGAATATTTAAAAAAAAAAAAATCATTTTTTTTTTTAAATGAAGAGCGCATTTTTATAAACAGGATTAGCTAAAAAAATTTTTTTAGGGCCAGTACTTACCGAGATATAAGCCCGCGAAGTTGGTGCTAAATGATGTGGTGTCGGCAACATGGAGCACTGCCGCTTGCAGAAACAATAAACATTTATCGTTTTTTTCGTTTTTTTTTCATTTTCTGTTGTTTTCATGCTATGATAATAATGTTTTGATGCAGATCTTTTGATATCATTGCCAATTCTTGTTTAGACACAAATGTTTGGTACTGAATTAGTAATCATACTGTCACAAACACACATGTTCACACTGATTGATGAATTTGTACACCTGGTTCAATCACATACTATTGTTTACATATATATACAAGGT
This sequence comes from Cherax destructor, assembly GCA_009830355.1. NCBI lineage: Eukaryota > Metazoa > Arthropoda > Malacostraca > Decapoda > Parastacidae > Cherax > Cherax destructor. The sequence goes on from WNWK01002233.1 coordinate 220,061, forward strand.
ATTTACAGATC